>VUQI01038093.1:13162-53119 GCA_015106735.1 Paratilapia polleni | reverse complement strand
ATGACCTTAAACATGCTCAAAAACCCTCCAATGTGGCTGAACAATAAACAATTCTGCAAAGAAGAGTGGGCCAAAATTCCTCCACAGAGATGAGAAAGACTCATTGCAGTTGCTTGAAATCATCATTTTAAATTTTAAATTCATTTTAAAGTGGCGACGTGCTTTACACCACTGCATCCGATGGTTTGCATTGCGCTTGGTGATGTAAGGCTTGGATGCAGCTGCTCGGCCATGGAAACCCATTCCATGAAGCTCTCTAAACACTGTTCTTGAGCTAATCTGAAGGCCACATGAAGTTTGGAGGTCTGTAGCTATTGACTCTGCAGAAAGTTGGCGACCTCTGCGCACTATGCGCCTCAGCATCCGCTGACCCCACTCTGTGATTTTATGTGGCGTACCACGTCGTGGCTGAGTTGCTGTTGTTCCCAATCGCTTCCACTTTGTTATAATACCACTAATAGCTGCCTGTGGAATATTTAGTAACAAGGAAATTTCACGACTGGACTTATTGCACAGGTGGCATCCTATCACCGTACCACGCTGGAATTCACTGAGCTCCTGAGAGAGACCCATTCTTTCACAAATGTTTGTAGAAGCAGTCTGCATGCCTAGGTGCTTGATTTCATACACCTGTGGCCATGGAAGTGATTGGAACACCTGAATGGGTGAGTGAATACTTTTGGCAATATAGTGCATCTTGGACAAAATCAAAAGAACCTAAACACAAAGGGGGAGGGTTGGGTGTTGAATGAAGGTGCGGCAGTAAGCTAAACTGGCATGAGCATAATAGCTGACTAAAAGAAAAGTGTGAAAATTTAGGATGCATAACGATTATTGTGAGCAGACTGTTGGCCCAACCATAGATGAATGACCCAGTGTCAGTATTTGCAGCAGCTCATGTAAATGTTCTGTCTAAACTAATACTTTATGCTGTTTTAAGATAAATGCCTCAGTGTTGCATTAAATGATGTAATATTTTCTTGTTGCATTAAATATGTTTGCATTAGGTTATTTGCTTGAAACCTTGGCTCACATTTGTACTTTTTAAAGTATAAAAGTAAATATTTTAATATACAGTACTGTGCCACCCCTCATTTCTTTATATTATGCTTCCAAGGAGCCAGGCTTTCCTGTAATTTCTTGTAATCTTTTAAAGTGGCCTCGTGGCCTTGGCCTTAAAATTACCCCTCATTTTCAGTCCAGTCCTTGTATCTAACCATTTTCAGAGGAATGCTTTTGGTTTGTTTGTTTGTTTTTGATTAACTTACTTAACACTGATCTATGAATCATGCAAGCATAAAAAAGGCACCTAACTTAAGGGATGAACCAGTGTTGTGTCTGTGTCTAAAAGACAACTTGGCAAAGAATCAATTTTAAATTGCACTTTTAGGCACTTTGTTACTAGCAGCCTGTTGCAAAAACATATAATTTGTTCCTATTTCTTTAGTTGAATCTACAAAAAATGCCAAAGATAACATAGTTTGACAGGCATAAAATTGTATTTTTGCACCCACAAGGTGATTCCCAAAGAGTTATTTGTGAGCAGTGTATCCTTAAAATAAATTGAGGAAACTGGACAAGTGGAGGACAAAAGAAGAAGTGGCAGGCTTAAAAAATTTTCTACAGCAGATGAACAGTATTTAAAAGTCATGTTCTTAAGAAATAGGGAAAAATCCAGCAAAGAGCTGACACAGGACATGAGAGATGCATCTGGCCCTTCAGCTGATCAGTGAACAGTCCAGTTCTTGTGTAATGTGGCATACCTCAGCCTTTTCTCCCTGTTTTCCTTCCTTAAGAATGGCTTCTTGACAGCCTCCTTTCCATTGAGACTGTTTCTGATGAGGCTTCAGCGAACAGTAGATGAAAATTCTTATTCAAATCATCGTCGATATGTACGGACGTCAGGGGAGAGGTATAACACAGAGTATTACAGCCATCTATAAAACACGGTGGAGGCTTTGTCATGTTTTGGGGCTGCATTTCAGCCAGTGGTGTTTGGGATCTTGTCAAAATTGATGGAATTATGAACGCAGAAAAGTACCATCAGATTCTGATCCACCAGGCAATAGCATCTGGAACGTGTCTGATTGGCAGCGGCTTCATGCTGAAAAATGAAGCTGTTGCCAATGCAGTAAAAACATACCTGGATAGAAAAACACACAATGGAACACTATCAGTCATGGATTGGCCTCCCAAAGAAAGAAATTACACGAAAGCTTGTCTAAGAGAGTTCAGGCTGTGTTGAAGAATAAAGGTGGTCATATCAAATGCTGACTTTCAAGCTAATTTAAATTGTGCAAATTCTGTTTTTTGCCTTATATACTCTATTTCCATGTATGTTTGAACATTTTGATAAATTGCTGCACCTATTTCCCATTTTCCTAGCAAAATATAAAGAAATGAGAAGTTGCTCAAGACTTTTGCACAGTATTATAAATGACAAGATTTTTATTGGCTTTATTTTGCATTTGAAAGAAACAGGAAATTTGTTGTTATATCTATATTTTTTTTTCTCTAAATGCTTTCTGCACCTGAGGATTCAACATTATCAGCTGAGCCCTGCACTGTACCCACAGGACCACAGACCAGTAACCACTAATGCTGAACAGATGTTTATCAGCTGCTGAAAGTGGATGAACTCTTCCCATGTGGTGGCTGGTTTCACCGAGGCTTTAGCTGCATTAAGGCGTCACTGCAGTTTATTCGTTTGCTGCCGTATAAAATCACACAATAAGAAGGTAAACTGTCATGACCTAAATTCAGTGCCTGTTTTCACAGCCGGGGAAATATGTTTGCAACATATGAGACAAATTCTTAAATGGGATATGTGAGCGTGTGGGAGGTGTATTAGCACTAGCCTGTGTGATGTCTCCAACGTTGACCGAGATCTGGTAACTGATTCTCTTCTTGCCCTCAATCACCAGGTAGAATTGCTCCTTTGACCCAAAAAGAGATTGAGGTGCATTGAAAAAGACTCTCCTCTGACTAATTGGGCTACACAGATGGGCCATGTGGGAGGACAAGGGCAACAGATTTCTGAAAAATAAAAATAGATAGCGAGATTGGGTTTACTCAGAATAACCTCGTCTTTTTTTTCTTATTTTTTCTAACCTAGTCAGGAATTTAGGATGACAGTCAAAAACTGGAAGCCTTTGTCTGACTGGACAAATGTTTGGATTAGCATATCATTAGCATTTTTCACAGGGGGAGTGATTTATCAAACCATACAGCAATCACTGAAGGTGAGAAAGTAAACCTTAATCAGCCAGAGGATAGGAGGACATATGGATGGCTGATTAGAAGCATTCACCTGCTGACTGAGATCCACATCCTGAATTAAGATGCCTTAGCAGGCGAGGGATGGCATTCAGTGTAGTTACTTCTTTAAGACATGTCTCTTCTTCACAAGCTCAAAATCCTGCTTAAAGTTCAGGGTCATATGATAGGAAGGAGACAGCTCGGATCCACAGAAATGTAGGTTATATGATGTGAACTTGTTTTATACAACGGGCTTGTTATGCTGTGTTTACATAAGTGGCCCAGGCAGTGTGGGTCAGTAGACCTAATCCTGTATGTGGAAAGTGGCTGTCTTATCCAGAGCCATTTGATTGTCTTAACACAGGTCATTTGCTGAGGTGACCCATAAAGCAGCTCAGACTTGACTTACTTTCTCCTATGAACTTACAGATGGCATTAATAATATCTGTTACTTTTCACTGTCACTTTAAAGCCAGATTACAGTTTTTAAGAGACAAAATTACACACTAATTCTCTTATAAATTAAGTTTAACTTGTGAGAAATTAAACAAACTGTTGTTCAGTTCACTGCAATCAGTGTTTTTGCTTTCGCAGCTTTACCTCATATGTCCACAGGGTCTGCTTGCGTAGCATTTCTGGCTTAGGTCCAGCTCACTTGTGGCTCTGCTGCCGTTTCATTGTTTCCCTAGAACAGTGTCAGGAGCATCTGTGCAGCAGGAGCCACATTTTTAATATAGTTCAAAGTTGTTTTCCTGCCATTTTGTAATACACATTTGCAGCTCTTTTAGATGCATTTTGGCTGTACTTGAATGTGATTGTTGTGCCTCTTATTTCATTTGTGATGTCCCTGTACTTGATATTGTAACCACCAGCCAGTTTTTGTTCATTTTTCCATCAAGCCACTTTAGTGGTGATTGCTGGTTGATATAGTAACGTTTTTATATGCCAATTTGGACATAAAACAAGAGAAAAAGGAAAATATGTAAATGAGAACAACTGTGTTTAGTGAATTCAGCTGCATTAAAATGCAGTATAAATTATTATAAAGAGCAGCACAGGCCAGAACAATATCTTCTCTTCCCTCCAGTTATCTCAATTACTAATTCCTAGTACATGCCCATGCTACAGCATGGTTTTATCTGTGATTTTAGTCTGCTGTTAGGTGGTTGCTAGGCAACATGATGACATCATAATATATCATGCATAATTCAAGTTTTGTGGATATAACTTACATGTTACCATTGTGAAATTAAAATCATACTTTGCCTTATAAGGTGCTGTAGATGCATAAATGCTACAAACATTTACATTTTAGCCTGTTGGTAGGTGGTTGCTAGGCAACATGATGGCGTCATCATACCTGATATAGATAAGAACCTTCAGGGATCTAATATGTACCTGTGTGCCAAGTTTGGTTGCTCAAGGAGGTGTTTGTGGCCAAACGGACATTTCATGTATTAAGCTAGTTTGCTGTATATGTGTTAAGACAAACTCGGTAGCAAATAAATAAAAGGATTACTGAGCCTAGAAAACTTGGTGCAATGAATCTGGCGAACACTCACACACACTTTGTGTGCCAGAGCAGGAACTTGACGCAGCTCCATCATCTCAGGTTTCTTTGACTGTGACCACTAATGATGGCTAATGTTAGCTAACTTTTAGAGTTATTTTGTCACGTAACTAATGTTTTTGAGGCAGTTTACAGAATTTACTCTGTGACTTCACACCATGTTTTGTCATCTACTATTATTCTATAACTGCCACTTGTGGTCAAAGTGGCTGCTGGTCAACAAAGTGAGGCTATGTAATTTTTGTTAAAATAGCACAACACCATTGCTACAGTTGTAGGATAATGTCAAATAATAACCTCTGTTCTAACACTAAGTAGACATGATGGGTAAGGTCACACACACTGCAGATATTTACTGAAACATTGCTAACTTTGGCTAATTTTAGCCACTATAAGCTACTTGTCATACCAAACCAAGTAAGGCTGGAGCAGCAAAACCTCTGAGTTTAGACTTCTCAGCTGAGCAGGGGTGATTTTTTTTTTATTTCTTGTGAATTCAGTTTTTTATTTCCAAAAGAAAAAAAAAATTGTTTTTTCTCCTTTCAAAGGCGTAGCTGTGCCCTTAAATTTTTAATAGAGTCCTTGCACTTGCTTTACTGAATAATAAAAAACCCATGGGTTTTGTAGTGATTGTAAAAATCATAATTCAATGTGTATGTAATTTTCTATCATGGTATCTATTGGGACTTTGTGCATTACTGACAAATTCAAAGTACCTTATCACACTGATGCAAAAGTTTAACTTTTTGTAGTATTGTCCAAAATGACATAATACAGCCTGATATATAAAAGGCGTAATATCTGAGTATAAACTGTATAGCAATTTTGCAGCCAAATCACCTGCATCTGTTAGTACTCTGCATCTATACTGTGAGTAGCATTGTTTGTCTAATGAGAGCCGAGTCCTCCTCTCCCCTCTCACTCTGACCCTTCCTCTACATTGCCTGCTAACACTTGGAGTTGCATTTCCTTAAGAGGACATGCCATCACAACTTATAACAGACAGAGAGAAAGGCAGTGGAAAATAAGTAGGCCATTCTAGCATTATCTGTTTTCATGCCGTGGAGTTGGTTCAGAGCAAAGCTGACAAGGGCTGTATGTCCAGTGGGGGATGTCAGAGGTGGTAAATATACAGTGACTTAATTTATACGGAGCCAAAAAATGACACCCTATGTTTAAAATTCTCCTGTACCAAACAGTGTATATTTCAGTATATATGCTGAAATATCCACAAAAGTTATCAATTTATTTATTAGTCCTTTGTGGTTTATATTTGGCTGTATTCTTTAAAATTCTGAGTGGTGTTTCCTCTTCATAAGCTTTCTAATTTTCCTGTTTTTCAGAGTGGGTTTAGTTTTGAATTAGTGCATAAAGGAATGCCTTCAGTATGCTGATGTTCAGGTATGGTGAGAGCTGTCCAAGATAACAATCAGGTAGCAGATGGTCCACTGACCTCCCCATATGTGATTAGGCTTTTTAGTACAGGCTTTTCAGAAGATTTCTCATTTGCTGCTTATTATACTATCCACGGCTCTCTGTGTATTAGAGTGATAGGCACTGGCACAGATTCGGCTGGCTGCAAGAGGCAGTGCATGCATCTGTTGTTCACTGATGGCTGAGATGCTATAGCATAACAAAGGAGTACTGAAGAAGATGTCTGCAATGCATGTTTCTCATTCCATCAGCTAAAAGTGCTTGGGGGGGGTTGAATCTAAATTTGTCATTCAAATATCTGTGAAATATGTGGGGGAATTTCAAACAGGAAGGGACACTCTTTTGTCTCGTAATCCTGATAATCTTTGTGAAACCCCTCAGTATCGGCTTGGATTAAGTATTCAACTGAAGATCCAGCTGGCCGTTATTAAATGTTAAAGGGGCGTAAGCCTAATTAGGCGAAGAAGTCCACTCCTGGGGCAGTCCTGGTTGAGAAGCCTTCATGCTGGCAGGCTCCCGACCACCATGCACGAACGATATGGCTCCTGTGTAACTCAGCCTCTCTTAACCTCTTCCAGAATTCTTTTCCCAGGGTTCAATTATTTAACAAGCACCAGCTTGGTTCAGGGACCATGTGACTAAATGTTGCTTTTGTTGCAGTCTGCTGCGGCGCATACTTATGCACACACAGCTATTTTGTCAAGGCTCGATGAGCGAGTACAGACATTTGTCACTAAAATGTCACAGCTTCAGACTGGTTGTTGCAGGGTTAAATGAGCAATTGAATCCACGTCTGTAATGCATGGGTCAGTCGCGGCATATCTGTGACCCAGGGTCAATCACAGCGAACAGAAAAAAAACACTTTATAGTTATACACTCATTATTTTGCACACATGGTGCAGTTGTCACTGTTACCGTGGTGCTGTAGCGGTTCTCTGCATAATCTTAAATCCTCACACATCCCCTGTTTCCAGGGAAAACTCCCAGACAAGGACAAGGGAATGATAAAATGCAAAACAAACAAACAACTACAAAAAAAACTTCATACATTTCCTTTTTTTCTATTATAACATAGATACAATGGTGCATTCTTTAGGCTATGCTCAGTGCTAATTTCCCTGTAGGCAACATGCTCCATTTCACTCTGTGTCTGCCTTTAAAAGAGGCACCCTCCCCTACACCCCACAGCACCCCTCCGCTCCACCCCATCTTCTCTACTTCCTCCTGTTCAGCAAAATGCTGATATGTGCGTTAGAGTGCTTATTTTTCTCATCCATTACCAGATTAATTAAAGTGTGGCTTTTGCCAATGCCCAGACGGATCCTCAATACTTCAAATGAGCTTAATCACCATGCAGTCCCTAATCTCGTGCTAATTTAAAGAATTGCCTGGAACATACTGATGACTGGACTCTCCCAATTTTATACCAGAAAGCTTTATCTGGAAAATTCCCTGCGCTGACTAGTTCCACTCTGGCACCATCAGCCGCTCTTCTGTATTTCATGTCGAGTAGAGCTATTTGATGGGGCTTTTTCATTTGGATATGGTGCTTAAAGATTTCACTGTGTTCTATGACATGTAATGCTCCCTGTGCATGGGGACAGGCTTGTGTTCTGGGGAGATAGTGCACTGTGCGCAGCCTTCTAAGATGCTGTGTGGTGTGTGTGCATGCTAAGGCAGGCATCCTTGTAGCTCTTTGTTGTCCACATGTCATGATGGATTTGGTCATTGCCAGCAGTGAGGGAGACTGACACGAGAGCATGCAGTATGCCTCCAGGAAAACACAAGCTCAGCCTATTTCACAGCACTCATATCCCACTGTCTAATATGCAGCAGTCACTGTAGAATAATAGAGATTAAATCATAACCTGCATGTTTAAATCATATTACTCCTCAAGTGATATGCCACTTCCCTCCTCCTTTGTTCATTTTGATTAATTGGCAGTTTATCTCCTCATTAATTGTTTACCATTGTGTATTTTTTTAGTATTCCCACAGATAAATAATCTGAATGTGTGCTTAGTCAAACACACATAATGCTTCCAGGCGAATTTGTAATTCCAGAGGGGGATGCATATGCTGAGCTAACATCTTTAAGACAATATAGAGAGCAATTTGTAATAGACAGATGACTCTAAATTCATATTTTCAAGCAAATAAAACATGTGAACATTGTTTGTATCCAGGTGTCGGGCTACTCGCAGTTTTCCCCTCGCATTCCTGTCTGGAGACTGGCAGCTGATGCTCAGGGCCTTGACCTACTGTCCTATACTGCTGTGTTCCACTGCCTTCAGAGAGAGCTTTTAATCCTTCATACTCTCAAATCGGCTGCCTCATATTTGCATAAAGATATCAAAGAGACTGAAGGGGAGCAGCCACAGGGCTTAAGGTATATAACACTGCAGTGTGCCTCTAGTCTAGCCTGCTTAACAGTTTCTCTTTTCTCACCTGTTTCCCCCTTTGTTTTTTTCATTGGTCCTCTAAACAGAGGAGGTCCCTACTTCCCGAGGGTGTGCATGTGTGCGCAACAGCAAGAGGATAAATTTGTTTAAAGTGGCAAATCACCTGATTCATTAGCAAGGACAAAAGCCCTATTGATGCCATCCATCTCTGACAATTGAAAAGCCCCCCTGAATAAATCATTCATCCTGCTGTAACATGTGAACAACATGCATGCACAAGACACTTAATGGATGCTTGATGTTCCGGGGGGGAATAGATGGGGACTGACCCATTCTTGCTGCCTTGTGTTTGTGTGTGTACGGGGGGGGTTAGTCTGTATATGTCTGAGAGAGTGCGGAGGAGAATGGCATTGGCCTTATCTTTGGTTCATGCGTGGCTGACCCTGTTCAGGCCTAAGGGCAGTGCAAGAGAGAGAGAGTGGGGTCACATTCTGCTGCTGCTGAGTGGAAGCCCCTGCTGTGCCGCAAACACCCCCAAGGCTCAGGCAGGGGGACAGGAGTATGTGTGCATGCTCTCCCCCCACCCCCAAGCACCATCTGCTAACCCAGTACTGAGCCACCCAGGATGGGGCCCGAGGAGGAGCAGCTGGGGGGTGCTGCAGGGAAGGAAGGACTTAAAGTAGCCTCAGCACTGGGTCTCTCCTTCAAATGTATCCTGCAGGATTTTGTTCAAAAAGATGTGCTCAGATCTGTGCACAAAACCCAGAGTGTGCACTTGCAATATTGGACATTAGATCCTGATTAACACAATGTGGAAAATGAAATGGGCTGTGTAGACTCCTGCTGAGATCGGGATAGAATTACTAAGGAAGAGCCAACGCGATGTAATCCTACTTTCACAATATGGCCATGCACTGGTCCTTTACAACAGCCGCTGGGGGAGTCAGTGATGACTGTTCATTAGCAAACTCAGTAGGAGCTAGCAGTAGACCAATATACTAAAGATCCTGAACTGTGCTCATGCCTGCAGCCTAATCTGAAGCACATTCAGTGGTCAGATAAAAAAAATGCGACATCAATATGAAGCTGATATGGTAGTGAAAAGGAAACCAGCCTTTCTTTTGTTTGTAAACAATGTTTATTTCATGGTATGTGAGCAGTTGGTTCTTTTTTTCACAGTTGCATGTGTGAGTGTGTCTGTGAGCACACAAGGCTCATGAGCAGAGCCTAAAGTCATTAATGTTAATGTGTGTGTGCATCCCTCACTATTCCCTGCGCGGCTCTATATATAGGGCTGTAATGATAGCCAGCTCGGGGAGATGAGAGTAGAGAATTAATAAGCCTTGGTAGAAGATCTCTACACTGTCTCTAGACAATGCCGAGGCTCTCTGTGGAAAAGCAGCAGAGATGAGATGTTAAGAGTTTTTTTTTTTTCCTTATTTTTTTTCTGCCTTCCCACTGAACGCAGAAAATGAATTGATTTCTGGTGGAGGCACAAATGGCTCTATTTTAGCTGGAAATTCATTTCTGTCTCAGACCCATCTTGAAATTCTGAAGCGAACGTCTGATTCATAGATGAGATTTGGGAGCAGCATAGCATGGGTCACATTATAAAGAAAGGGGTTGCAGGGTTAAATTAAGGATTAAATTGTAGTGTCCTCACACATTAAAAAATGTTGACAGCCTTTTCATATTATTAATAAATACAGGAGAGAAGGAGGATAAGAAGAATTAAATAATTATCTTTTAGATGACAACATTAGGGTATTATAATGAAGTCGACAGCTCTTTAGTACCTCAAATCATATCAGAGACAGAGAAAATATCTTCTTTCTGTGTCCCAACGTTACCTTAAGTCAGTGTGATTTGGGGACAGGACCCCTCCCATGTTTCCACTCCTGTTATCCAAAGCCAGATGAGCCAACGTCCAACCAGAGAGGGTGAGCTGGGGATAAGATGCCCTAGTTGCTATCAGTGATTGACTGTCTCTTTCTCCCCTGGGAGGGTGCATGTGTGTCTGTATGAAGTGAGGACAACGCACAGCCCTCTGGTTCCCAGGGCTATATAACATGCTGCGTTTTACTCCTCATGTTAGAGCAGCCACAGTCCCACTTCCAGTGATATGGTGGAAATGTATAAGCTACCTTTGACAATACGGTCTATGGTGGTGCTTAGTAACTAAATTATCACTATAGAAATTGTTAGTGAAGTTGCACAACTGCTGCATGAGACAATAGTGATATCAAGGCTGGGATGAGATGATTCATCCTCCCAAATTTTGGAGGGGTTTAGCTAGTGGTCACAGGTTTTTATTCAGATGTAGGTATCTCCTGCCAATGACCCGTTCTACTTAGCCCTGGACAATAATGACCAAATCACTGCAAACTCTAAAGTATGGATTACATGGAGTAAGCATCTTTTTCCTGTCGCAGCTTAGGTTATGAAACAGATACACAAACTGAGCATGCTAGTTTTAAAGTTTTTATACGTTTACTGGACAGTTACAGTGGAGAAAGCAGTGGAATCAAACTGGGGTATTACTGCTTCAAGACATTAGCACCCATGTGGCTTACCTATGATTTCCACATTAAATTGATTGAGTATTCATGTATAGACATACTGTATAAAATGTCTTTGATTAAAGTTTGTTTGGCCAATCAATTTAATGAAAAAAATAAGGTCAATAATTTTATGCCAACATCTTTCAAAACACGTCAAATAAGACATCAGGACAGGATTTAACAAAAACTCAGGGCAATATAAAAAAATATATATAAATAGAAATAAAAGATAGTAGCACAGAATAAGCAGAAATCACATGAAGCTATTTCAACAGGACTGAAAAAATCAGTGCATTTATAGTGCAAACGTGAATGGACTGTTCAAATTTTAAGCTTATATTAAACAGTAAAGTTTTCAGATTTTTGGATACCTTCCAGCACGAGTTGGCGGTTGGCTTCAGGTTGTTAAATTAAAATATAATTTTGTGTACACCCACGCAACACCCTAAACACAAAGTTTTCACTTTCCACCAGACTTTATCTTAATATTAACCTATTCTGTCTGTTTCTAGTTGTCTCTGTGATCCTTCTCTTGTTAGGAAAGAATATTCTACCATGTCTTCTGGAATGAGCTCCACATTTGGTTTGATCTTTGAAGACATTGTAATCTTTTAACAACATTTCTGGGGAAGAGGCTGACTTTTTTTTAAAAAAAATTTATTTTTTATTTTTTTTACAAGGATTCTATTGTCCAGCCTCAGTTTTAAGTACAAAATAGACTGGCCTCTCCAGAGGACATGACCGCTTTCCTGTCCACTTAAATCAATGATTTTGATGATTAATGATTAATGATTAATCCAGACAAAACTGTTATTTTTTTTATTTCTTTTTTTTTTTGGCCAGTGACTCTCCAGGCATCTGTTCAACCATTATCATTCAACCGGGCAAAGTCACATTCAAACGCTAATCAGCTGATCAATATTTGCACCCCTGTTGGAATTACTGCAAAGTGAGTCTAATAATTACTAACGTAGCTGACTGCTGTGTTTTTTAATATGTGCAGTTTGTCCTCAAAGGTCCGACAGCGATGCAGAAAGGAATGATGTCTCATTTATTTGATGGGCTTGTAAGGTTGCAGGTCTGTAAGGTGCAGAACATGTTCCAGTCAGAGATAAGGTGAGCTATGTGTGCCCCTGAGGATGTGAAGAGAGCAGGCCAGAACAAACAACAATCACCTGTTTGCTTTCTGTTCACTACACACTTGTTATAGCAGGATTAGAACTGGGAATCTTCTGCTAAAGTGCGTCTCTGAGGCTGAAGGGAAACATCAGTTTGAAGGAAATAACAACATGCTCAAGTTTGTCTTTTGCATGATGTTTCATTTTCCTCATTACAGAAACTGTAGCTACCTGAAAGTGAGCAGAAGCAGCACCAGGAGACTAAGACCTGCCACGTAGTCCGCTCTCTGTAAGGTATTTAAGCCTCATTCTTCTCTTGCCACAAGAGCCTTTTATTCCAGGCCTCCCACCGACTACAGCCACACCAGCTCTTAGTTTTTCAAAGAGACTTTAATCATTTTAATATGAAAGCTGCTAAGTACCCCCAATAATCACTTTGATGAAATGGAGGACATTTTGAACAGCCCCCCCACCGCATTTCAGCTTTTCACCCCTGCCTTTCATCATTCTTTTCATCATCCCAGCTCCATTGACTAATGCTGGATCCTGATATGCTATGTAATTTACAACCTTTCAGCCATTCCTGACTCCATCTCGATTCATCTCTGTCTTTGGCTTTGTCTGCCTTTTCCAAATCAAAATGACCAATCTCATCTTTTTTTTCCCTGGAAATTTGTTACATGTGATACTTAGAACTAGTCCTTGTTAGTCGCCATTCAACAAGCAGAACAAATGGAATTAATGACAATTAGATTTGAATTTGTTTACCGCAAAAAAACCCTGAAAGTCCACTGCAATATGTCTGCTGGAAGTGAAGGAAGAGATTTGTTTTGCTTGTTAAACTGGTAGTGTTTGAGTCTCGCGTAAGTACCAGCCTCTGGTTTGTGGTATTAACTTTTGTCCAGTGCACTGTCCTGTGAAAAAGTGACAGTCAAGAATAAATTCACCTACTTTTAAAGTTCACTCTGTACCAGCTTGAGCTCTTAGAGAATCTAGGACAAGGTTTGTCTTTATCGGCAGAGCATAAGTGGAGCAAAAGTAGCAGTGAAAGAGTTGGATATTGGCTGGTATTCTGTTGCAAAATACCATTGTTTTCCCAGTAGTTGCTGCAAGATTAGCACTGTTGTTACAATTTCTCCACATCTGTTATTAAAAGAACAGGCTTCTCAACTGCTACTTAATGCAATAATTATGACTAAAAGTGATGATAGTTTACTACAATAGTGCATTACTTTTTTTTTAAAATATATATAATCAATTTGAAATCACATCTGAAAAACAGCCTCTGGAGTTATTTATCAATTATGTTATCATTGCATAGTTTGTGCCTCTATATTTTAAACCACTGTTTACAGTGAATGTTAACAGGGGCAAAGAAAGAGTTTATTTAAGGTTTTTATTCTGATGTCTGTCACATATTACCCTTTAAGAGTATGAACAATTGAAGGAAAAGTTGATGCAAATACAGGTGGTCAAAATTCAAATCACTTGCACAGGAGAGGAGATTTCTGGGGGAGGTCCTGTGGTCTGCCCTTGTGTTGTTGGCAGTGGATCCTTTGGGTCCAGTAGGTGGGGCCTCCTTGGATCCGGATCCCACAGATGCATGATCGGATTGGGATCTGGAGAGTTTGGATCAGCGCTTTGGGCTCTTGGTCCTGGTCCCCTGGCCGTTCCGCAGCGGTTTTTTGTGGTTGCATTGTCCCTCTAAGGCCGCTGCTGTTGGGGAGTGCCATTGCCATGGGAAGTGTACTTTGTCTGATGTTTAAGAGACTGGTACATGTCAAAGTGACATCCACGTGAATTTCAGGACCCAAGGTTTCCCTGTAAAACTCTGCTTCCTAAAAAGATGATCAGTGTTACTCACGTCACCTTTCAGTAATATGGTTTTTTGTACCACTCGTTTCATTCACAGTGTTGTTGGTGTTTCATGTGTTTTATACAGCGACTTGTGACTCTTTATAGAGAACACAAAGTCTCACATTTATTGATATCCAATAAGAATTTTCATTTTTAATATATTATTTTCAGTCATTTTTTGAATCTATTTTTAAAATCTTTTCTCCTTTTTACCTTGGAATACTGGAGTACTGTAACTTTGTATTATTGTGATGGATACTCATTAAAATGGAACAAAAGAAAAAAAATCCCTAATAAAGCCACTGAGAGTAGTTGAAATTGCCATTCAGCAGAATTCAGATAAACCAACTAAATAGCAAGAAGCTAAAGTTATTCCCCTTTGAGTTATATTTAGCAATCCTATAAAAGTGATGCACAACTTGGTTGCTTTTGTTCCAAAAGGAATTTATGCATGTGCAGCAACATACGGTGCTTGGTACCTTTCACATCAAATATTATGTATCGCTGCAATTATAGTGATAGAAACCAAGTAGTGCAAATGAGTCTTTGTTGACTTATTTATCACCTCTTGTGTGTTACCTTGGTATCTCTCTGTGCCTTTTGGCAGTTGCACTGCCTTGTGGTTTATTTATACCACATCTCATCATTTATTAAAAACTCAGTCAGTGGGGCAGGCGGAAAAGCATTAGGGAGTGAAGTCGACAGGCTGCTTGGGAATCGTCCTTCCCGTGTGCCAAGTGGGGCTCCACTTGCCCTCGCGCTGTGCGCTTGGCGCCAAAAGCCTGCGGAGGCAGAAAGACAAAGGCAGGATGGTCAGGAGTGCCAGTGAATGCAAGTACTCTTTCAAAAAATAAAAACCTCTGATATGAGAAACATGAAGGGGTTTAGGAATCTCAGGTCCTGCTTTGTTAATTTTTTGGAAACATGTTTTTTTATTCTCCTTAAGGGGCTTGCAGCCACTGCCATCAAATAAGAGGCTGAGCACACATGTCTTTACCATGCAGACAAATGACCGCATCTGCTCTGGTAAGAATATGAAAACTATAAAACTTTAAGAAAGTCCGGAAGGCTCTATAAACATTAGTAGAGATTTATTGTATGCAGAAGTTCCTGTCTTTTGAGGTCACATTTTAAAAAGCTGTAGTTCAGCTGGGGCATTGCATTTATTTCTGTTTAACTGTGGAAGACATTTTTAAGTTTGAAACTGGCTTTTGAGTAATTCACAGTATTTTGGAGGACTATTTTTAATAGAAAAGATCAGTGTGGGTCATCGTCGTAACAAGATCACAGACATTAAGAAATTATCTACGTGCATTGAACACTCTGAATTAAATTCTGGTTATTTGCAGATTTGACTATCCCTTTTAGAAGGAGGATGAGCACACTTGACATCAAGTTAAAATTTCCCAAACCATAAAAATCTTAATTTGTCTCTGCTTTAAAAGAAACATGCCTTTGGGACTTGCCAAATTAAAAGTCAAACACCAAGAGACACAAAAAAGTAGTATATTGAAGTATTTTGCACCAAATGAATGGTAGTCATTGCTCTCTAATCTTGAGTATGTAAAACCAACATTATCTTTGCTATTTTAGGGTTAAGTGGCAAAATATGTGTTGTTTTAATTTGTGTAAACTGACCCTTTAATGATCCATGCATTCCTTTTTGTGACTCCCTGCTGTCCAAAATGCAGAACAATAAAAAAATTTCCCAAAGAGCACTGAGAAAGGACAGACCCCTGCTGTAACCTCAGTGAGGAATGTCGCACGAGTGTCAGACGCTATGTGGAGAGATGGAGGGAAAGCGGGACCACCCAAAAATACCAGCCATCCCACTACAATGCCAAGTAAAAGCTAAGAACTGCAGTCATGTGAAGGAGCACAGCTGTGCTTACATCTGCTTAAACACAGATGTAACCTGGGGTTGTGTGTGAATCTGTGACATTAATGCAAAAAAAATCCACTGCTGCAGTATAAAGCAAACTTTGATTATGTAATTTAAACTGCACAGTTCAATGACCTTTGGCTGCCTATGTCCTTTGGACACCCAGAGCACCTGGCTGCAAGCTGTCGAATCACCATTTAAGGCATGTTTTTCCTGTGGTGTTTTACAGACTACTGTTCCTCTGCGGCTGCAATCAGCTGACATGACTGACAGAGATAAGACTCTGATATAGATAGTGCAGAGAAAAGATTAAGGTATCACTTTTCTTCGGTTTTTTTGTTGGTTTTGTGTCGTGTTCCAAGTCAGTTGACATGAAGGGCTGATATAAGTGAAGTAAAATCTTGAGTGCAGCAGCTCAGTAGATCATAACTTCTTTTGATCGAGCAGGATATTGAAAGCAGGTGAAAGGTAATGCTACTGAAGACTTCATTAAAATAACTAACCTGAAGGCGATGCATTCATTTAGTCTGTAGATAAGCTTGTTTGCCCCCCTGTAATGCGTGGATGTTCAGGGTCCCTCTCACTTTGATCTGCGTGAATAGAGAGGCATCAAAGGAAACAGAGGGTACACTGTGTTGGTGTGCCTAATGACTGAGGAGTAATCTCATCACAAGGAAATTGTTTAACACACAGTAGTTCTGCAGTCTGATGGATGTGTCCCCTGCATAAATTGCCACACTAACACTTCAATAATCACTGGTTACTATCGTTAAGGTAGTCCCTAACACTTTTCTTAAACGCCACACTCTTTCATTGCCACATTGTCATGGTGCTGGCAAAGGATATCATGGAGCAAGGCTGTCTTTTTTCCCTGCACAATGTGGCTGTGAGCGAGCCAAGACATTCCCATTTGCAATTGAGAGGGCTTCCAAAGTCATATTTACATATATAATGGCAGGTGGTGCCATCTTCCCTCAGTGTTAAGGCACTTGTAGACCTACACAATACCCCATCTGAGGCCATTTACAGTACGGCGTATTGAATGTTATAGCATATGAGTAGATGTGGGGAGTGCAGGAGCAAAATTGTCTCCTGTGATTTACAGAGATGGGGGTTTTTTTTCTCCCAGCACTGCTGCCTCCACCTTTGCTTTACTTTGCAATGTAAACAATTAATCCTGTTCTCAGAATATGAAAACTGCAGCCTCCTGCTTATTAGATGACGAGATAATAATTGATGCCTTCACAAAGAGGGCTCGAGGTGCAAAGAAGCACTATGTGTAATAAAAGAAGCACAATGCAAAGTGTTAATAAGATTCTGGGCAAGCATGAGCTGCTAAGAACAGTTTCACTGCTCATTGACATATTCTTTATGTCTGTGGTGGAAATAACAACATTCCTACACTGTAAAAAAAAAAGAATTCAGTAAAAAAAACGGAAAATGTACGGGTACAGTTCATTATTTTTACAGAAATAAATGGTAAAATTCAATGTGTGGTTAAAAAAATACAGAAAAACATCTGTTAAGAAAAATATGCCTTCATTTTAAATTTTTACAGTACATTGCACTGTATTTTTACATTTTTGTTTTTTTACTGTGTACTAAAGGAATTGCCTCATTTAATGCTTTGATGGACAAAGACTTGTATAGGTGTTTGGTTTGTTAACACACATAATTTTTTTACATATCAAACCTCACAGCGACCCCTTATGTACTGCATGAAATAAAATAAATTCATTAAGTTTCTATCCTCATGTTTTATTTGTAACCTGTCTGTAGCTGTCTGCTTCCTCCTCGCATGGGAAATTTGACATTCTAAGTCTTACAAAAGAGGTA
This sequence comes from Paratilapia polleni, assembly GCA_015106735.1. NCBI lineage: Eukaryota > Metazoa > Chordata > Actinopteri > Cichliformes > Cichlidae > Paratilapia > Paratilapia polleni. The sequence continues at coordinate 35,200 of VUQI01038093.1, read as the reverse complement.
TGTAAATTTACTAGTGATACACCAAGTGACTGTACTATGAGTTTCTCATGTGTATGCTTGTAGTTTTGAGACACTTGCCAAGATGAAATTCATATCATGTTGGCACATGTGGCTTTAAGACAGCCAAGGCACATATTTGATGTGAATTTTACTGAAGTCTAATTTTTTTGGTGCATAAATGAATGGATGAAACATGATGAAATCAAAATTTACTTGTGATTTAATTGGTAAAATATGCTCCAGGATCATAAAAAATTGAACTCCATGTCTAAAACTTTGTTGTGTTTGACAGCATGAAGAGGACTTTACATTTTACTGTCACTGATTCTTTTCACTGATTCTGATATATTTGTTGTTCTATAGTGAGCAGTAGTGAGCACATACCGTATTTTCTTTATATGCACAGACACATTACTGACGCTGTTTATATGGCATCACTACTTAGACGTTTTATCTATATTACTGATTGCCTACAGTCACGTTGCTGGTGTCAGAAGATATAGATCAGGATGTCAGTGGTTGTTGATGAGGTGCTGCATCCCGCACTGCTGGCTTCCTTTCCCTGGACGTCTTCCAAGTTACCAGGTAGCAGGCAGCATGAAAACAAAACAGATCCCTTTTCCCTCTCCTCGAGTTCTGACTTCTTTGAAGTTTCCACGGCATCAGCAAGACTAAAGAAAAAAAAACATTACATGGGAGTGCTCGTTGGAAAACCCCACCCCTCTTGTCATGTTAAGTTCTTGCTAATTTTAAGGGCTTGGTCTCGTATTTTCCTGTCTATGGTTTTTACCCTCAGTTTACACACTGACATCATGCATTCCATTTGTAAAAATCACCTCCTGAAGCAGACGTTCTTGATTGTGTGTGTGTGTGTGTGTGTGTGTTTGTGGGTGATGTAAACCATGTAATTATGTGCCAATGACACACACCTCGTCATGTAAGAGACTCAGGTCTGGTTGCTAGAAAGCCAGGGACTCATCACTTGTTAGATCAACATGATGTAATTGAGCTTTTTAAAGAGCTTTGCTGGCCCGCTTGTGCTGAGTCTGTTACAGATTTGGTGTTTTTACTTCATGCGTTTCCATTGGACATTGTGTTCTGATGAGTTTGTTGTGTGGCTTTGATATCGCAGCTGAAATAGCCAGATTAATGCCAGTAATAACTGGTAATAACTGGGGGATAACATTGGGAAAGACATCTAGTGTGTCTTCTTTGCCAAAGGGAAAGAGCCTTAGAATAACAGGCTTAAGATTAAGGAGGAAATATTTTCTGCTTTCGCTCACTCTACAGCTTGCAAGACATTTTCTGTGGGAAAGAGGTCAAAATATACAGTGTGGCTGATGGCGTTGGGTAGCAAGGAGAGGTTTCCAAACTGAAAGATGCTAGCACAATAAAAGCGTAACTTAGAATTTCTCAGTTTTAACATGCCACAGCAAGAAAAGCAAAATTTTATTACAAAATGTTTTTATCAGATGACAAAACTAAATCATGCTTTGGTGATTCAGTGTGAGAACAAATGATTTGTTCAACCACAAATATTGAGCGTAGGTCTCTTAAGGTGCTTCCACACTTCCTACTCTATAGTGCACTGGGGTGTGGTGGGCAGATCCACATCAGGCATACTTGGATCAGGATATGACTAATGCTATACAGTCACACTAGGGAAAACAGTGGTTGGAGACTACTGCACAACCAAAAGTATTGTGATCATGTGCAATGAACTTGCAATCTTGTTTCCTTTGAAGTGGTTGCTTCAAAGATGGGGACCGGGTCTATGACCACTCACAGTCAGTTGCTGTCTTCAAAGCGACTTTGGTGCATTAAGACAGTGATAAAGTGGCAATAAAATGGAATCAGTTTGTGACTACTGCAAAGAGACACTTTGCAGACAAGTTGCGCTCATCGGTGCAGACTGACTCAGATTGATTGCAACATGTTGGCAATCTCTGTTAATAAATTAGACGGCAGTTATTTGCATGCCTTCACCAGTCTGTCTGATTGCAGTCAGTCTGAGTCCCACCATGATTGTTTGAAGACAGATTGCCCCCCACCAGGCGACCTGTGCAATCACCTTGTGATCGAAAGTGGTTGCCCAGAGATTGAGGGTATTGCACGCTCAACCTCTGGGTGACCAGTTGGTCGCCACAATTACATGCAATCGGTCTCCGACAGCAAAGAAATTCAGTGCAATCACCAGGCAGCCTCCGTGATTTTTCCCAGTCCCAAGGAGGTTGCCATCGTATTTTTGCTCTAGTGTGAGCAATTAGCAGCACTTGACTGTCTGTGCCTTATTCGAACATGACCACAATGAAAGGATCTCACTGGCCTCAAGATGAAACAGTTAGTCTTTGTACCCTACTTACAAGATCTCTTTCTAAGAAATGTTGAGATAATGTCAAGATAAGATATCATAAAATTATGTAACACCACCCAATCAAAAACTTTCTGTGATTTAAATTTGGCTGATCTCCCCTTGTAGGTCGTCCCCTTGGGCAGCGGTGCAATGCTTTTATTTTTTGATATCTCCCTGGAAGATCCATTCTGAGAAAACCTTGAAGGGGAGATCAGCCAAATTTAAAACAGGGATTGTTTTGTTTTTTTCTTTTAGATTTTTATAGACAAATTTGTGTAACTTTATGATCACACCTTGTATTTCACTCTGAAAAACAAATGTCAACCTCATGGTGGTTGCAGTCATATTCACTGTACTTCACTCTGTGGGGGCATGAATGTCTACCAGATGTCTTGGTAATCCAATCAGCAGTCATTAAGATTTTCCAGTCTGGACCAAAGGTAACCCACCGATGCGGCAACTTTGCCATGAATAAAGCCACACTGCTACCATTGTGTAAATATCACTAATAATAATAGTAAATAGTGATTCTGATGCACTATTATTGATAGTTTTTGCTTTAAAAACCAAAGTATGATCACAGCACCAGCTGATAGGAAGCTCTGTAGTTTTACTCAAACAGAGGGACTTTCCTCAATCTTGTTTTTGAAACCAGTAAATGATGTATGAACTTCCCACCAAAATTTTCATGGTTTAACTCTTTAGCTTATGGAAATAGAGTCATCCCATTGACGTTTATCGTTGTTATAGGAAGTTATCATTTTTATTTACTCATGCACATCCCCACACAGGGGATTTCTGGTAAAGGGCCTGACCCTGCAGCTGGGCGAGTTTATGTGAAGCTGACTGCCAGGTGGCAATGAAGCAACTGGAAAACCCACAATGAACCCACAAACGCTCATTCCCACAAGAAGAAGGAGTTCTTTATGTGAGTTGCTGTCAGCATATCTGCTTTGTGCTCACTGAACAACACAAGATTTTTTCTTAATAAGGTGTCTTCTTACTTGTACTCTTTCTCACTCTTTTGAAACTTTTTTGGATGACACCATTTTGAAGATAAATTTTAACCCCAGAACAAGGATGCATGAAATTGCTTTTTGTTTTTCAGAACATATGATGTAAATTTTATATTAAACCTAGAGTAACTATTTCTTCATCCACCAGAATCTTGCCAGCAGGGTACGTGGGAGTTGAGTTAGTGTCACTTTGCCATAATCATCATAAGCTAGTTTAAAATAACATACAGAGCTGAAAACCCCCAATTAGAGTTCAAGGCCCTCTTGTCACCATGAACTAAATCTGTCACGCTAATCACAATCCTGTAAATTGGGCACGCTTGTTCTCCTGCCTCTTTGTCTGACAACTGTCTGTCTGTATCGTTTGATCTCTTCTTTGAAACAGAAAGAAGAAAAGGCTGTTTTATTCCTAGCACCTGCATTAGTATGTTTGTCATTTTCGCTACAGACTTCAACATATCTGCTTCAATTCTTTTGTGTATTCCAAGGATTTCAGAGGAGCCCTCCCATCCGTCCCTCTTGCTGAGCGTCGCTCCCAGGGCTGATCTGATGCAGACCACATGCAGAGCTTGTGTATGACAGTATTGACTTTACATTCACTCTGCTTACTCTCCCAGGACTTCCCTTGGAGAGATAAAATAGGGTCTGCAGCATTATTTTGCCTCTTCCAAAACCTCACAGTGAGTTTCGGCATGCAGAATGGGTGCGCGGTTATGTTTTGGGATGTGAATCAGGCTTTAGCGGTGCAAATGTGATGGGGGAAATTGCCTACAACAAAAGTACAAACAAACCAGCCTGAGGTATAAATTGACAACTCTGCTTTGATGTTGCTATTCCCAAACATACTCTCCCAATGATGTCAACCTGCCTCTGTTAATATTGTTGTCGTCTACAAGAAAAGGCTCGGTGCTTGACAGAGAGTATTGCCAGCAGAAGACCGTCTAGGAGCCAGAGCATTAGCATAGAGGCCAGACAGGTCCACTTTCAAACCCAGTCACCCGAGCTGTCATCTATCTACTACTGCGGCTTGTTGCTGTGAGCCCCTGTCAGGGCTCAGTCTCAAAATAACTACAAAATAATATTCAAAGAAATGTCTGTATTCCATAAAGATATTTCTTCTGCAAAGCTCATCTCTCTGCTGGGCTGTAATTGGGGTGTGACCTAAACATCTGACTGAAGCTGCACTTGAGCGAGTCTGCAGCCTTATTGACCTACATTTGTGGAGAACATTGGTAAAGCTTTGCAGGAATCAATACACCCCAATGTCCTTGCACTGCGCAGCAGGATTGTCCATTTGAATGGAATGCATTTTGTTGTTATTATTCTTGTGGGAAGCTAATTATTTAGATTCATTTAATGTGTTGCTCTGAGTGTGTGGTGTTTGTAATCAACCTGTTGGTTCGCTGAAAATCATTTAAAAATCTCAGTTGTTTTATGCAACCTTTCAATTTTTAAAAAATTAACTCATTTGTCTGGATTTTAAGATTTGTTTGTGTTAAAGGAGCTAAGTTAAGACTTCCCGTTTGTCCTTTCTGGGTGGCTGTATCAGCTGCTATTCAAAGCACAGTGGATTTGAGAACAGCTCCAAAAAGCCTTAAGATTTCTTTTGGCGTATTTATGCTTTCACAGCAATCTTTTCCCAAGTGAGAGTAATTTTCTTGTGGTCAGTTTGTGTCCCAAATGTTTTTGGCTCAAACACTGTGTTTGTGAGCTTTGGGTGTATGAGAAAGTCAGAGATATTGTCTGCAGATAGCACTGATAACTGACAAAAGAAACAGAGTGGCTAATAGAGCGGCTGCATTCGGTTTATGCATTTTATCATTTATTTACTTTGTAATTTAATCCTTCAAAGGCTGGTGAACTTTTGCACAATGCACTTGATTCATCTGTACAAAAAAAGTCCAATTACATAACTAAAATACATTTTATTAACACATTTACATAGTAATTAGGTGTCTAATCTGTTTGAGTAAAGGGATTTGCATAAATGTAGTGCCTCTGTGTTAAGACAAGGCAAAAGACTTAATCACAAAATCTTAGATTTTTTTTTTTTGGGGGGGGGGTTATACATTTAAATGTATAACCTAAATGTTAAGAATTCATCAGCAAAGAAAAGGTCTAAAATCAAAACAAAAAACACAAAGGCTTGAATCAGAATTCATTAGGGGTATTCCCTGTGGTTTTGTAATTGATCGTGACAGATCCACCTCCTGTTGATGACAGCCTCTTTCCTACTGTGAGCCCTCAGTGAGTGGGATTGATTTAGGACTTCATCCACGCTCTTCTCCTCTGCCTTGGCAACAGCAGTAAGATCGGCTCCAGCCTGATGTTTCTGTGTTCTTAGCCCTCCAGCTCGGTTTGGTTTTCCACGCGCCCTGTAATTAGCAACATCCTCTGGGCCCTGTAATGTCCATGAATCAGGAATTGTTCTGTGAGGAGATGGTCAGCAGTGGCATATGAAGTTAGAGACGCTGTAGAACTATATATATGTTATATATATAACATTTGTTATGTGGAGATTTTTAATTACAAGGCAAAGTTTTCAAAGGCATTTATCATCTGGAAGATCTGAAGTTCAGGCTAAGTAGAGGTTTGACACCTTGAGCCAATCTTGAATGAAGGCTCTGTGTCTCGTATTAGAGGCATCTGATGTAAACTGTAAAGTGTCACTTAGCAACTATTTTAATGAAGCAATAAAAAAGCAGCTCTCCAAATAGTACAATGACCCTAATCCACTGCTTCAATGAAATTGGCTTTTATAGTTTTGAATAAAATGCTATTTGAAGGACTGCCATCAAATTTGTCAAGAAGAACTGCAACAGCTTAATTCTCTGACTTTTTCTGATGCCTGAATTTTAGGTTTTGATTTATTAGAAAAATTACTGCAAAGTGCCATTCCCATCAGCCTCACCTGTGCTTAAGGTTTAGTTCTAATTAGCAAATGTGAGCAGGGCAATGTGATAAACTAAGATGGAATACATGCTAAGCACAGGGGTGCCAACTTTCAGTCAGAGTGAAACTGTTGGGGATCAGACCGGGTGGGAAGGGGTTGTCAGCCTTCTGAGGTAATAGAGAGATTCTGATAGTTATGCTAAAAATCCATGAGGACAATACTGATACATTAAACACTCATGCATATGCTGCTTCAGTAAACAGATGAGACCTTTACTAACTTTTTACAAAATAAGATAAAAAGCTTTAACAGCTGTAATGGAGTTCAGGTTGAGTGATTTGGAGACACAGTTAGGGAGGCAAGGCTGAGATGGTTTGGACATGTGCAGAGGAGGAATCGGGCAAATGATGTTGAAGGTGGAGCTGCCAGGCAGGAAGAAAACAGCAAGACCACAGAAAAGATTCATGGATGTAGTGAAGGAGGACATGCAGAGGGTTGGTGTGACACAAGAAGATGCAAGGCATAGGGTGAGATGGAGGCAGATGATCTGCTGTGGTGACCCCTAAAGGGAGCAGCCAAAAGAAGAAAAAGAAGAAGAAGCTGTAATGGAGCTCAGGACTCTCTGACTCTCTGTAACAATGGATGTAGCAGTAAAACTGTAACACCTCACCTGCCTCTGTTGTAGAAAACTAGATCGTGATCTGTAGACCTGTGGAAAACATCAGGCAACACTTATTGCTCTTATAATCAAAGTATAACAGTTTCAACATATAACATGTTGAAAATCTTTCTTTCTTTTGTGTAACGTGTCCATTTGAATGTTTTAAATCAAAATTTTGAGAGAACCATTTAATTCTTTAATATTTCAGCTTTCCATCAGTCTGTGTCACTAGATTTCTCTCTCATCCCCTTCCTCTGTGCTTACATAACATCTCTCTCGTACTATTATGCATGATTATTTACACGTGATCTAAGCGGCGAATCATTGTCTGGGCTCTTCCACTGTTAGGAAGTCGCTTTTCTCTGACCGGCAGCCAGAATTACAGGCAGGAAATTGAGAGCAGAATCGGTGCCAGAGGGTGTGTGTGTTTTGTAGCAAAGGGTGTTTTGTGGAGACAGCAAGTTGGATTGTAGATCCCTTCTCCCGCGCGGCGCCATGAGGCCCACGCACAGGAAGCTTCTCCTGCTAAATACAGCCACCCCACCCCACCCCCCAATCTACAGGTCTGCACACAGAGAACAGCCAGTGAAAGTAGCCTCCCTTTCACCCATTCTGTTAATTTGCCATCCCTCATCTACCCACAGCTGTAAGTTTTAATGAGCTCTCAGTTTTAGGATTTCTTGCACCTCATTGTTTTGAGATCATATATTTCTGTGTGTAAACGTCCATGACCGTGATCTGACCCCACTCAATAATCACACAGACACAGCTCCAGTAGAGACCCTCTGACCCTTTGTGGTAGAGACCCTGTAAAAAAGGAGACAGGGTCCATGGGGTCGGAAACAGGATTCTTTATGACCTCCCTCTTTTTTCATGGGTTGCTTTAGAGTTACACCCTTTCTTTGCCTTTTTGGATTCTGAACAGGGCTTGCTAATCAGCTTTTAACATACTGCTAAAGACTTAGGCAGTATTGAAATGAAGCCCTAAGCACATCTCTGTACCAGTACCTTGGTTAATAATGTTGTCTCTGTCCACAGTTAAATATTGTTCTAATCTTAAACACCAGAACAGACTGGAAGAGTATCTCAGCAGAGAGCTGTCTAGGTAGCTGCATGTCAGTCTCTTCAGCTCTGGGTGAATAAAAGAGAATACTGTGCATCAGCACTCTGCAACCACCAAGTAATTTAGGGGCATGAAATTTTGGATTTAGTGTCAGACAAATGAAACTTTTTCAGGCAGATTTCAGGCAGCTGAGGGACCTGTTAGTAATAACTATGGAGCATTCAAGCCATTTACACCAAAGCTTCGTTGTAAATTGTTTCGTTTAATCCCAGCAGTATCCCTATGACTTCTATCCTTATTGGTCGATTTACCTTTAGCAGCAATATTCAGCGCCACAGGAAGAAGTATGACCATTAAAGAAAGTGGTGGAATGAAAGGGTGTGCAAATTTCACGTAGGACAATGGAGTTTAAATGCAGTTCCAAGACCTGCTATCAATATTAAACTTTTTATCAACTATAACGAACAACCTCTTCTAAACTTAAGACTGTATTAAGAAAGGTTTTCGGCTGCTCAGTGACAGCAGAGATAGATAGGAATAAGACACTGAGTATTACCTTCTAGGTTGATCTAACAAGTTGTTAGCCATTGACTAACAGTTTCCTATTGACACACCCCACTGGTAAAGAGCAACATTAGCATTAACTGCCACTGGTGTGGTCCCCTGATGAATGTATGCAAACATTGTCAGCGTTTTCCATATTTTTTTTCAGAAAGTTTAGGTGTTATCTGGATTCCAGCAGGTTGTGGTTTTTAAGTTCAAGTTAAGTCAAATCAATACTTACATTATTATTTTTATTTATTTATTTTTTTACAAATAATGTAAAAAAAAAAAAAAATCTGGCAAGTATCCTACTTATATTCAAAGTCTAATCATTTATTCCACAAAATGACATGTTTGCAATCTTTTTGTTTTTTGTGAGATAAAACATGCCAGACATGAATTAAGTGCATGACAAAGCAGGATGAGCAGGACAGGTCAAACTATGCATTATGGGTACATACAAAGGGAACTGCAAACAAGAAAAGGAAAATAAATCAGGAAAGATTATTATACTGATATATGCAGTATATCGATATCGGCTTGTTAACTAATCTGCAAATAAAATGCCATTTAGCAATGTCATTGGTGGATACTTATCTTTTATGTTCAAAATATGTTGAAAGCTGAAAGGCTTTAAACTGTTTTTTGTATAGTGAAGATTTCTTAGTCTTCACCTAATCCCACTAACTGCATGTCGTTGGAGGAAACCGGAGTACCTGGAGAGAACCCACACAGACACAGGGAGAACATGCAAACTCCACACAGAGAGGCCCTGTCCAGATGGTGGATTTGAACTCAGAACCTTCTTACTGTGAGGCAATAGTGCTAACCACTGCACCACTGTTCTGCCTACCTGTTAGTGAGATTAGGTTAATTGGTAATTCTAAATTGGCCGTAGGTGTGAATGTGAGCGTGAATGGTTGTCTGTCTCTCTGTGTTAACCCTGCAACAGAGTGGTGACCTGTCCAGGGTGTACCCCATCTCTTGCCCTATGACAGCTGGGATAGGCTCCAGCCCCCACCCGCGACCCTGAATAAGATAAGCGGAAGAAAATAGATGGATGGATGGTAATTAGAATCCAGTGTATTTATGTCTCTTTTGTATGATGTGTCTTTACTTAATTGTGTCTGCGTGTGTGGAAGAGTGAGTATGTGTGTGTGAGGAGACACAAGCATCACCATTATTCATCATATAGTCATTAAATAGCAGCCTTTCAATAAGAGCACCAAACCAGAAAGAAAGAAAGAAAGAAAGAAAGAAAGGAAAGACTTGTAGTCCCTGTTATGCTGTGAAGATGAACAGTATTTCATGACTTCTGTGAGAACACTGTGAGCCTTCATGATCATGCAGCAACACAACGAGAGACAAAGCAGAGCAAGGAGAGAGATAACAAACTTGTCACGTTTTGTTGCAAGAGATGGTGTTCCTTCTTTGTGACTCTTCTCCCCATGGTGACATTCAGGCCCCCACAGTCGTCATCCGATGATCTCATTTGTGACACTCACACATAAACACAAACACACACTCACCTGCCCAGCCATGACCTCAATGCACTTCCTGAATAGACAATTCTTAGAATTATGCTTAGTTTAAGCAGAAACTCGGTATGCATGAGGAGCCCACACGTTTTTGCAAACAAATACAAGTATCCGTGCAAAGGTTACAGCACAATGGTGAGTTTGACTGATCAGTGTACATGCAGCCCCTGTTACCTGCACTGTGAAATTGGGCAGATAATGCAGGAGTAGGAGGCAGAGACCAGAGATGCAGAGTGGAGTGAGCAGTAGTGTGAGAGTCAGATAGGAAGTGAAGTAGCTAAAAACAGAGCTCACATGCGAGGCGAGCCTGTCAGAAGAACTACTGAAACCTACCACAGGGACTCACTAACTGGGGCACCAGGGCCTTTGGGTCTGGGTGAGCTCTGCACTTTTCAAAGATAGGCCAACTTCTCTCCATTAAAGAAGAGCATAGGAGTTTTTGATCTATCATGTCCACCTTAACCTCCACCAAGGGAATGCTCATTATGCACTCTATACCTCCATGATCATTTTTTAGCACTTCCATTTCCCTAGGTAAACACTTATTTTCTTCTTAGGTCTTTTGTGGTGCATGTGCATCACTAAAATGAGGTCGACATATCCCTATTGATTCCTTTCAAAAGGAAAAAATTCATTAGAAAGCTTCACTTGAGGTGTGCTTAAACTGAAGAACCCTGCATTTGTAAGAATGTGTACTAATCCAGCATGTGCGTACATGTATGTGCAACAATATGGCACATTTATTTTCATCAGATTTTGCTTCAGTTTAAACAAGCAGAAAACCTTCCACCGAAAAATGTGCCAGTGACTGATAAATCAGTTCCCAGCATGGAGCAAAAATCTGATAATAGAAGATTATTGACTTAATTAAATGAACCCTGGGAAGCCTTGATGCATTCCCTTAAATTTCTAATTTTCATTGTGTGAAATTATAGCAAAAAATATTTTATCCAAAAAAAGAAAAAAGGTTTAAATTTAGCAAAGGGCAGTTAGCATGTAGGCTAACTTGTTTTTGTTATGATGTTGCATCAACTTTAACACTTGAGGCAAAATATCAGAATGAGCATATTTAACATGTTTTGTCTAATAACCGTCATATAATAACAGGCGCATTCAGCAGTGATTTCCATGCCTCAAGCTTCAGCCAGTAGTATGTATACTCAGATCAAGCTTAATGTGAAGCCTACTATCTCATCAAAACTGAGAAATTATATCAAGGTAGAAATTATTATTTTCATTATTAATATTATTGCTCAGAACCTAAAATTCTATCAAATATGTGTAGTTCAATAGGAAGTAATTTACTGTCACAATTGTTAACAGTATGGTACATAATGGTCTTGGGTTTTATAGTTTCAATAAGCTGGGAACAGAGTTGAGATTTCTGATCACTTCCATACCTATAAAAAAAGATGCAGTCTGATTTTGCTTTCCATGGAAATGCATGGCAACTTTGTTTCTCTTAGTAGAATTCCTTTCCTCAGTGATATAATCCTTAAGGGAACAGGATCTCTCATTGACATGTAGGATATTTTACCACATGGAAACTGATTCACAGGGCATTTTGACACATACACTGCAGCCCTGAGCTTTTCTAGACATTATCCGACAGAGATGCACAAGAAGGCAAATGTCATACGCAGGTCATTAAATAGTCTTAACCTGTCAGTGCAAACAAAGTCAGTGCAAGCTCTGATTGCACCAATGTGGGAATAGCACAGGTAATAGTCCAGTGAGTTCACAGCTAGTGAGTAGTGACAACTCTTAATGGTCTTTCGAATGGTAGGGGGTTAAAACCCTATTTTTTGAAAGAAAAGATCATCAAATGCATCCAAATGTTTTAAATATTCTCAGTTTTAGGGGTGGATGTAGTACAGTAATTAAGATTTGACTTAGATTTAGGACATTTTTAACTTGCAGATACGATACCTGCTTTTTAAATCTACTACATATACAATCCATTCTTCTTGGTCATTTCTATATTAAATTTGGGTAACATCTCCTCTTCATTTTTATTATACGGTTCTGGAACATTGCATATTTTTCTCAGTCTAATGAGCTGACTTAAAGGTAGACTTTTGTTAAGAGGGATGGGATGAAAGTTGTCAACATGAAAAAGTATAATGTGATCTGTAGGTCTGGTGTACAGAGAGGAGGAAATACACATTGGTCCTTTTAAAAACACAATCAATTTAAGATTCCAAGAAAGGTAGGAAGGGTTTTGCTTTGTTTTTGTTTATTGTGATTGTGGTATACTCAACTTAGTGACAGGACCAATGTGGCCTAGAGACCAGTCAGTAACCCCTGATGTGAATGTATCTGATCACAAGGTAAACGAGTGTATTCTGCAACCGGTTTGTGAGTGATTGCTGGAGGTTGCTGGCAGTCGCTAGAATGAAATTGGTCACAAAGAGGCATATGGTGCCTGCGTGGAAGATGCTGACTTGTCTGCAAACACTGGCAAACTACTGTCCAAGTGGCAGTGAAACTATAAAAAAACGCAATGCAAATCAAACAGAGGCCATTTGCCTTCAAAGTAAAAGTTGCGCCTTTTGAAATGCGTTGTTTACAGCGGTAACACACAACTTTTACTTTGAAGGCTAATGTTCTCTGTTTCTGGTTTGCATTACAATTTTGAGTGTAAACTATGGTCAACCGTGGCAATCTGCTAGCAACCAAAGCAATCACAGCAAGGTTTTTGGTGGACCACCCTCTATGACATCGATTTCACTCAGCAACAGCCAGCAAAGTCCAGCAACCACTTGCCAACCAGTTGGGGAATACACATTTTTCCCTAACGACTGGAGGTTGCCAGTGGGTCGCTGACCGGTCTCTAGGGCTGTATGACTGAGGCCTTACTTGATCACTTTAGTTATAGTTTTTATGTTTATGTGTACACTTCTGCTTGTGCTTTGGTGCTTTTGGTCATTGCTGTCACATACAGAAGCGCTTAGAAGTTCTTGGCTCAAAGACAATAATCAAACCAACACCCAGAGCCCACGGGGGGGGCAGACAGCCCACATGTGCACACTCATTCACAGCAGAAGCTCACATATACACTCTTTTGCTATTATGGGCACACCTGCAATCTCACGTGGCTCTAAGCACTTACCTGCAGTTGTTAATTGCACTTCCTGTGTTGTTTTTTCACAAAACTTCAGACACCCACAACCTCTTTGCTGCCTACCTTCTTGATAATACATTTTCTCTTCTTTAAGACACCCCATGCGGCTTTTTCCAATGACTATGTCTGAGTCAACCGATTACGTAGTTTTTTGTCTTGATTCTATTATCTGAACACAGTGTGCCAAATCTCAAGCCTGTTTACATTCACATGGTATGTGGTCAGTTTCATATGGGCAGTCAGGCAAGGCCGTGAATTTCTGTATGATTAATGCAGGATGACTCATTCACCATGCCTTTCTATCATAAAGACACACATATGCACAGACATGCACACACACACACTTACACATAGGTGCTCAGGCATAGAACATGCACATCATTAAATACATAAAAGGAATATATGTATGTATTCATCCTGCACACCCACGAACATTTCAGTACTCATAGATTTCTTGCCAGATGTCAAATGCTTTTTATGCATTTAATATGTATGCTGTGACTGTTGATGTTCTCATTGGTCTTGACTACTCTTAGACTCTGCAGCTGACACTCAGTCCATTCAGAGGCCAGCACCAGGCGCTGAAGCTTCGTCACAAGAGTGTCTCCTTTCACAGAGCCAGCACGTATTTTATGGTTTTCAGTCATTCTGGGTGGTTCCGAGCCAGTACAGTAATTCCATATGTGTCAGCAAAGAAGGAATTCAGTGTCGGTGATTGTAAAACATAATTACTTAAAAAAAAAAACTCAACTTTTCCTGAATGTGAACAGTGTGTTACTGGATGATCTGACATCTGACAAGCCCCTCCTTTTCCCCATCATGTCACTTAGACTCAGGATGAAGACCCATCTGTTTGGACCATTTTGAATTCTGTACAGTAGCCAAATAGGGCGTAACTTGTGCTGTGGAGTTTTATTAATATTAATATTAATGATCTTATATATTTTTATATCTTAGTAGAAGCATGCAAGCAGTGTTTATGGTAAACCTGTAGTGCTGCAGGTAAATGAAGGCAGTGAGAGTACTTCCCTGTTGTGTGCATGTTCAAGCCTTTTTTTTTTTCTGTCTGCAGTCCCCTGCACTTCGTCACTCACAGCTCCTCTGGTTTCGACCTGGTCCCTCTTGGGTGCCTCTGGGGCCCACTGGCTAAATGAGTTTCAGCAGCCCCAGGAACTGGAGTAGCAGCCCCCTAAGCTCTCTTTGGATTATAGAACTCTAACCCCGTCTCTCTATCAAGGCCTCCCAAGGCCTTTGAAGTTTCATATGGCTTTTCCTCCGTCACGCTACCCTATGAATGAATGAATGCTCTACCGTCACCTCCGCCCTTTACCAACCCTTCCTCATCCTCTCACTCTGTTTTTCTACTAGCCCACCATTCCTCATCCTCCCCCTTTCCATCTCTTAACCTCCACACTGAGGTACCCCTGCTTCTCCCACCCACTCCTCTAGCTTCCATCACCTTTCCCTCTTACTTTGGTCCCTATTCGTCCTTTGTCTCTTCAACTCTAAAGACACTTCTACTGTCAGTCTCTATCTTTTTGTCCTCTGGTCCTTTTTCTTCTCCTGTTTTATTTTCACACCACTCTTCTTTTCCCCAAGCAGTCCATAAAATCGGTTTCATCTTCCACTCTTTTTCTCAACTTCTCACATCAGCTTGTATTTCCTTCTCATCTTATACTTTTACACCAGAGTTTCCACTTTAATCACTCTCTTGCTCTCTACTCAGTTTACCTCCCCTTTCCTTCCTTTCTTTACCCCTCCCACACATTTCTTTGCACTGACTGGCTGTGTTTACATTGACATCCCCTATTCTGTGTGTGGACCACAGTACCGCAAACCCAATGGCACAGAAGCACACAGAGATGCACAAACCCCAGTTCATTAACCCTTGTGTCTCGCTTTCCAGAGAAAATAAGTGAAAGTAGGAGTAAACAACATAATGAAAAAAAAAACAGAAAGTCATGCCTTGTTTTATATCTGAACATTCTATTATCACATGACTCTTTTCACACTAATTACACTTGTACATTGTAGTATGCTCTTTCATTAACATGAATGGGACAGTGGGAAAGCTTGAAGTTCAAATGGAACTCAAACACATTAGAGTACATTATGCCAGCAGAGGTTACAGAGTAAAGTCAACAGCTGCCAAACTCTAATAGTGCCTTTAATCATATACCACCTAATCCTGCAGCGTGAAAGCAGAGGAGGCACAGCCCAGATTCATTGATAAATAAATGCAGCCAAGTAGATCTTTTTATAGCTCCAGCAGCCAGAGGACAATATGCAGCCACGTGAGCTATGTTTATTTTATTAAACGGGGTAAGAGGGAGAACAAGGCTCCGAGGGTGGGGTGGAACAAGACAAAGAACTGTGATGAAGCTAGTGAGGGAATGAGACGTAACACGACCAGCAGAGAGCATTAACAACAGTTTATCTATCATAAGGTCATCTTTTTCCGCCCCATACACGTCACCAAAGGACATTCGGCACATTCAAATGTCACTGTCTGCTTCTTGGGTTGTGTAATGCTACGCTCACATAGCCATTTTTGTGCGTTGTGTTAACACAGAAGTGTAGCACAGAGGGATCTTGTTTATCTGCCAAGCCCTGCTCAGTCCATTCCAGGTACTGTGTTGTGCAAGATGCTCCCAGCCCATCCACCACCTCCTCTCCTAAACCCATCCATATTAGGATGTTAATTCTCCTTCATGACATACTGTACAGTATGTGTGTCACTATTCCTGTCCTTTGGTATTCTTGTATTCACCTGTCAGTCTGGCTTAATGCATGTTATTATCCACTGCAATAATTGTCTTTTGTGGACAAGCCTCAGATTATAAATGGGTTGACACTGTAACAGTTGGCTTTATCACTAATCTGCTATTGTTTATAATGCTAATATAGCCAGCATTCATGATTTTGTGTAGCTTGACTAAACCCAGTGTTTATGGGTGAAACACAGGCGTGAACAATCCAGAGCTCCTCCTCAGACTACCCTGTTTCCTCTTGTTTTGCTCCTTGCCTCACTGATTGATCCTGTATTATATCAGTCTCTGCGTGTGTGTGTGTGCTCACATCTCTGTCATGCCAGGTCACTGTTAATTACCAGAAAGATTACAAGGTGTTACCAGTGGATAACAACATTGGTAGAATGAATCATTTTAACCTTACTGGCAAATATGCCTTCATTTCCAGTAAAGGTCCTTAACGGCACACCCGCCCGCCTCTTCCCAGAGCTTCCTTGAAAACTGACATCGATGCCAATGACTCTGGAACTGCCCAACAAGGAGTTAACACCTCAGATGCAGAGATATAGCGAAGGGGGGAAGGAGAAAAGGAGTGGCTGGCAGCAAGCTCAAAGGTGGTGAGCTCAGGGCTGTGGAATCAGGAACTGTTATTTCCTTGATACTCTGCTACGCCCCTGCACTACCGCCACCGCAACACCCACACCTCCACCCATGCTCTTTACCCGTACAACCTCTGCTCCACTCTGGTCCAGCTGGAATGCTGACTTTCAACCCCCACCCACCTCCTCTATATTTCTCACCCCTACTTCGCTTGCACAACAGGGAGAAAGAAAGAGGAAGCAGCGTCCCCTGTTACAAGCTGACTGCTATAAGCTATGCGTGACCAACAGTCTGTCTGTGAATGTGAAATCGGAGAAATTTACCTTCTGTGCCGTCTTTGACTTGAGTAGAAGTGCCACTGTCTGACTAAAAATATCTTTCTGAGCAGCAGAAGGAAAGTCTGATTCCACACGAGGCTCTATTAAAACCCACAGATTCAGCAGTGCAGACCTCAGTCTGATTCCAGTGAGGATCATTCCTGCCTCTAGTGCTGAAGTTTGTACTGATTGAGAAAAGGAAAAATATTCACATATAGTCTCAACTGGGGCAGATTCCAGTAAAAGCAATTTGTGTAAATCTGTGTCCAGGGAAAATGGCTTCATAGTGGGCGTGCTGATCTAAAAAATATTACTTTTCAGCTTTGAATCAATGTTATGGCTCTTACTTTGGCACATAGCCAGTCTGTTGTAATATTCTGAGTCATAACAGAGGTATCCTCTGTGAGGTTCAGAAAAGAAGGACAACTCCTTTTTTATTTAGCTGTTCTTCCTAACACATCAGGCCTTTTCAATAAGGCGGGTCAAGTTAACCTTCCCTCTGAGTTCAGACACTTCAGGCATGGCTGGCATGAAGTACTCATCAACGTATTTGTCACTATCTATCTTTGGTGGTAACGGACCATAGATGCTGTTTGTCTCCTCTTTAGTGTTATGAGTCACCCAAGCCTACTGTATGAATAAAAGCCTTGTGTTTTTGTAGAAACAAAGATTACTACCAAAAAAAAAAAAGAAAGAAAGAAAGAAAGAAAGATAGATTGTGGAAGCTGTAACATCTGTCATTGATTTGGCATGGGCAGGGAAGGGATGACTTTCTGCTTACCTGTGCACCGTCAGCCCAGGAGGGGCAGCAAGGACATTTGTCATGAAGCCGGGGAGTAAATAGTGAGGAAACAAACCACCATCTGTCTGGGCCCATTGATTTTCACATGAAAAGCAAATACATCTATTCTGTTTGCGCTGCCTCGCAGCTCCGTCTGCCTGTTGGGCAGGCACAGAGTTTAAGTTTACCTTTCGACATCATGTTCCTTTGATAATCCTTATATGTGACTGAATCTCAAGCCTGATGTCTCCCTTTTGTGGGGTGTCACTGGCTTAGAAGAGGAGCAAACATGAAGTGCTCTGATCCCTAGTGAGTCACTGTAGGATACAGAAAGCTGGCGTCACCAGCAAAGTGGAAGGTTGGCGAGGTAAGCAGATAGCATGCCTGCTCTTTAAACAACAAACAATACAGAGAGGTAGTGACGTGTACACGGGCGACCTGAATGAGGGCAATGACAAAAAAGGTCAAGGATCCAGCCTCTTACGTTCTGATCTTTGAAAATGCAACATTTTCCTTCTCAATCCTCCAGCCTACACCTCAAAGAGAGGTAGATGTGAGTGGACACAATATGTCACAAAGGTGTGTTTGAAGGTAGGCACAAGAAGAAAAGACAGGAAGAGCAAGATGCAGAGACTGATCCTGAGGGAGAGAGAAAGCTTTAATGTCTTGTGTCACCACCACCTGCCTCCTCTTATGAAATCTCTTCATGTTCCACCCACTGAGTTTCCAATCCTCCATTCTGCCCTTGAACAGACACTAATTCAACCACCGAATCTAATCCCTAATGCAAAGACCTGATAATTTCCTTTCACTGTCACCATGTAAATGTTTATCATTAAATGGGTGGTATTCATAGAATTATCACTGAGGGTGTAATGACTTTTTATGAGGTCTGACTAAGGTTTGTGGGTAGATAACCTAACAAAGAGTGCCTAGGTGCTCTCTGTGTGTATTATCCTCCCTATTTGGCTTTGATCGTTTTGGCATTTTGCTGCAGACACTTTAGATATACAGCTGATGCAACCAAAATGTCATCCCTCTTTTTGTACAACCGCTGGAGAGAGGGCCTTTTCATTTAGGGGGGAGAATTTGAAACAGCTCTAACCTTTCATCAACAATGCTGCCACTTTACGCGGTGGAATTCCTAATTCAATGAGAGGCGTACCAAGGCACCTGCTTTCATCAGTGCTTAGGTCCTCTGAGAAAGTCTGCAGAAAGAGAGAAAAGGGATGGAGAGAGGCATTATCAACTTGTTGACAAGAGTGGGGTGTCAAAAACAAAATGAAACATGCACCTAAGGGCATGTGGCACAAACAGGCTTTTACTGTTGGGACAATAGCAAAACATACACACATGCACAGATACAGGCATGCATGCACAATACATTATTAGGATCAAACTCTATGTATATGTGGCACTTTTACCATTTCTGCTTACAGATTCTGTGTGTGCAAATCCATATGTGTCTGTCAGTGTAATGTTCTTATGATCTTATGCATGTCAAACCCGGCCTGACCCGGAATGTAACTACCAAGCCAGTGATGACACTGGCTTGGTAGTTACATTCCTGTGCCTGTTCTCTAATTGTCTGGTGAAAAGTCTTTGAGTGTTAACATGGGCCATTTCTTAGTGCTGTATTTCAAAATTAGTTTTGCTCAGTCTTTTGTCATCATTTTACTTCTTTTCTTCTCCTTGTCCCTCTGCTTCCTTTATATCCCCCATTTCTTCCTCTTACACCCCCCACCCTCCTCTCTTCCTCTCTCCACATTCCTTGGTGAGTGGGTGGAAAGTTCAATGGGGATGTGGGATCCCAGAAGGGTAGGGGGTTTGCCTCTTACTAGCACACAGCATGAGTGCAAATCAGGGGCTTCTTATTCACCAGTCCAATCTTCCTCCCTGCATCACCACAACCCAACAGCAGCTGTCTGCTGCTGCACAGTATCAGCAGTGGAGGTAAATGCATAGTGGTGTGGAGCTCACTGACAGGTCCAAAAATATGCCCCACATAGTCATATTAAAGAGACTGAGGCTATCGTCTTTTATGATGACAAAGATGCAAAGTTCAGAAACTGGACGTACTTGTAGTATGTGGTCATGTGAGGATCTGCTCTTTTACACCGTTATAGCTATAATACAGAAACTGCTGTGATTCACCTTCACCTCTTTTTTACTGCTGTTCTCCACTTCAAGACAGAAACTGACGACAGTTAGAGAAGGACCTCTACTGGATGTGTTTTAATACTGCAACCCGTCTGTTATCTCTGAGATCGAAGTAGTGTCATCTTTGTTGACTGCACTTTGAGAGTCGAACAAGAACAGGATTTGGTTATTGTTTCCCGTAAATGATAAAATTGCTTGAAGTGATCATATTAGGTTAATAGACCGCTGATTGTTTTAAAGAAAAAAAAATGTTATCTGTTGTTGGTTTTGTTACTGTAACACTTGATTGCCTCACTTATAACACACATACAAGTCTAAAATGAAAGGGCAGGGCAGTCTGGGTAAGTCATAAATTGCATAACCTTTCCATAGTGACAAACACATCACTATTTACTTGCTAGCATTTCTTAGCCCTTTGTCATATTTCCACAGTGTTTACCTTTTGTTCTGTCTTATCACTGATGCACTGCAAGCAAACAAACTGGTTTTAGAAGCAGCTCTGGTCCGTGGGCTGCGAGTGTAGGAGAGACACAGGAAGTGGTGGGCGACCAGCAAACTGTATTTCCCCTTCCTGTCTATGTCCTCCCTCCCTGCTTGCCTGCCTGCCCTTTGGCTATTAATGTAACTCTAAGCTACCCACCACACACCCACATGGCCATTGGGAGCTGTTGTGCTCTAGAAATCACAATCGTACATGGACACACACATACATGCACAAAAACAAACATGCTTACAGTCCCAGCAGCAGATGCCAAGTGATATCAGAGTAAATAATTAGAAGCTAAACAAGCAGGCAATATATCAGGTTGCAAAGTGTACAGAACAGAATGTGCCCTCATGGCTGGCTCTTGTATCAGACATCTTACCTTGCTGGTACATACACAACAGACAGCAGGGTGCAATTAAATAGGTGTTCATCACTCAATCACTTTGTCTGTCAGAGCCAAGAAGGAGTTTATGTACAGTTTGCATGCACAGTAGGAAAATACCAGCTGCGTGATAACAAGGTTCCCTATTCTTTAAGTAGCTACACATGCCCCTGCACACAAACACACACTCTCACACACATTTACAACACTCACAAACTTACAGTGACACACATTACACTAGTACCATTACCATTCAATACTGCAGTGAAGGAAATGATTGGTCCTTTCTGTTTGCTATTTTTTCCTCCCTTCTTCAAGTAGGCCTGTTATTTCTGAAAGTGGGCTCAAAAGTGGGCTGACAAATTTGGCACTTCAGCGGTGCACTTTCAGTCTCTACATCTCTTTTTCTCTTTGTTCAATTTACCACTTATACACATGGCACAGCCTACACACACAAGCACACACATACTACACATGTACCCATGATCCATGTTCCCATCGCAGTCCTTATCCCCTCCCCCTGGTCATCCAGCTCATGTGTGAGAACACAGAGAACACACACTGGCATGAATCACAGTGAATCATGGAGCCCAAATAGCACCCAAAGAGAAGTGTTGCATTTATCCAGGACATGGGCTATTTATAATGGCCTGGGCGTACACATTCTCATTATAGGCCACAGAGGATACTGACAATGGACAGGCAGATGAGGGGGTTAGTGAGGCAGTGACTCCTTTTAAATGTCACCTGCAATGTATCTTCTTATCTACAAGCTCTTGTGGTGCAGTCCATCTGAATACAATATTTAGAGCAGGATGAGGTGGAGACCAGTTTTTTGTTGTTTTAATTTTTTTAGTTATTTTTTATATAAAACACAATGATGAGGGGGCACATGTAGCACATAAATTATTGATTTTGGTTTTATTTACTCAGTCCTGTAGTAAAGGGCTCTGATGTTTCACCTGCTTGAAATCAAATCCGAGAATTCACATCAGATTTAAACATTTACCGTAGATTGTCCAGAGTAATTTATTTTATATAATTGGTAATTAAACTGGAATGAAAAAAAAAATTAACAAAACTTCCTACACCATAAACATGACAACAAAGTCAAACTCCCATGCAGACCTCTGCCTAATAAGCTTGTTTAAGTCTAATTAGTGTAACAAGTAGCTGGAAAATAAACAAACATAATTATCATATCAAATACATTAGCTGTTGGGGGGATGATAGACTCATTTGACAAACACTTTGTTCTTCTGTTTTCTTTTGGCTTATTTTCTCTCCCCACATGCCAATCATGCTCAATGCATCACATCAGGACCGAGTTGGGAAGTGCAGGCTCATCAATCCTTGGCAAGCTAACATTG
>VUQI01038093.1:0-13123 GCA_015106735.1 Paratilapia polleni | reverse complement strand
GATTAGAAACCCCCCCCCCCCCCCCTTCAAAAAAAAAAAAAAAAAAAAACACACCCCCCCCCCCCCCCCCCCCCCCCAAAAAAAAAAAAATTGCCAAAGAAAAAAGAAAACACATTTCAGGTGAAAGAGCTCAGAGAAGCAATCAGCGCCTCAACAATTACATCCAGTGAATTGATTAGATATTGACTGAGGGGAGCCAGACACCTGACCAGAATCTGCAGATCCACGACATCCACATTACCAATCAACAGAGGCTGATAACAACACAACAAAATAATGAGAGGTAGAGGTGTTTTTTTTTTTTTTAATAAATAAATAAACACCATGATAGTTATTCTGTCTTTCTACTGTTCCAGTGGAAAAAGGAGAAAAGAAGAAAGGAGGGGCCATTTCATTATCAGCCAACATGTAGGCTCATGCTGCATGGCTTTACCCAACTAGGCGTTGTCATGGTAGCAACTTGTCACCTCATCTGTGTCTCACCTTGAATGAAAGACGGCCTGCGGGACATGTGCCCTCCGCTGGGAGGATGTAGGGGGGCGTAGTGGAAGTGCGTCAGTTCTCGGAGCAGCTGGGGACACACCCACGGCAACCTGTGTTACCATTTGTGTGTATGTGCGTGTAAATGCGTATCGCTGTGATTTCGTAGGAGACAACAAGGGAAGCTGGCTTTGTCAGGACCACGTCGTCACCAGAGGGACAAAATCAACATCAGTAGCAACAGCAGCAGCAGTAGTCAGCCAGCTGCTGCTCCATCTGAAAATTGCGCTTCACTCAGTGGCACACCAAGGAGGGCTACTCCTGTTCTCATTCTTATTAAGGAGGACATGGAGTGTTTGATTAATAGTAGTCATGTACTCGGGATATCACCACTGAGTTTTACTTTTCACATGTATAAATTAGTAGTCAGTATATGCAACATGTCTAGTATACATTTTAAGATTATTGCTGCAAAACCAGATTATTTATATATAGTGACAGCTGTCAGTCAAAAGGCCCACTAGTTGTCTGTGATGTGTCATTTCAGCATATCTGAGTCACTGAACTGGACGTCTTCACCGTGTGTGTGTGTGTGTGTGTGTGTGTGTGTGTGTGTGTGTGTGTGTGCGTTTGTGTGTGTGTGTGTTGTTGGTGCCCTTTGGAACATTTTTAATGCAATTACCTGACAAATAACATGAATCGCTCTGTGCTCCAGTATCAATAACTGAACATATAGCATTTTTTTTAAAATATGTTACTTATCATTCATAACCCTACAGTTTATGGATGAAGCTTACTAACCAAGCTCTCTAGTGTTAAAGCTGATAAATTAGCACTCCATCTTATCATCCAAATATGGCTTCTTCTGGCTCCAAAAAAGAAAACAAGTAACTAAAGTCAAGACTTCATTATTTTCTTTAGAAAAAGATCATTTCCACATCTTGGTAATCTTGCAGTTAACATTTGTTGGACTGCTTTTGTTTGTTTTTACTACACATACACCAACACCACTTGTCATATGGTCCATTGAGAACATCAAATGTGACTGCATTA
Source organism: Paratilapia polleni (assembly GCA_015106735.1). Classification (NCBI taxonomy): domain Eukaryota; kingdom Metazoa; phylum Chordata; class Actinopteri; order Cichliformes; family Cichlidae; genus Paratilapia; species Paratilapia polleni. Next base: position 11,590 of record VUQI01038093.1, on the reverse strand, counting down.
GTCAAGTAGCATTCCACCCCATATGAAACAAGGATATGTGCACAGTGTTCATTTACAGAGAACAAAACCGTGCACTGTGTCTGTAGTCTGACTTGTAGTGGTTTGCACGTTTGATGATCTGTAGTATTTCCCAATGTTTGTCTGCATTCGCACTACACCTGTCTCCTGAAGAGTCTGAAGTCCCTTTTCCTGCATTGCCTCTTGAAGTTGTCCGTGTCTCTTGAGTGTTCTAGAATGAGATTGCTGCGTGTGTATGTGTGTGAGCACGTGTGCGTCTCCAAGTTTGAGTGTGCTGAGGGGGTGATGAGGGGAGAGGAGGAAAGGCACGGCAGGTTTCCATGACAACAACTTTTTATTTGTGCTTCCTCAATGGCGTTGGTGGAGATAGATAGATAGATAGATAGATAGATAGATAGATAGATAGATAGATATGGCAAAGAGACGACAGGGTAGACTAGGAAGACACAGGCTACTGGGCTGGGGTGCATGGGCAGGCGGGGGTGGAAGAAGGCAGCAGAGTTGTATTCCTGCGTGTTTGCTTTGTCTCGAACAGAATGTCTCTTTGTGTACACCCCTCCCTCATTGCAAGACAAGTAACCAACAACTTGCTTGCAGTCATCCAGAAATACCCTTTGAATATAGTGAGATATGTGTCTACACTATCTGATAGGAAGCAAGCATGCATCTCAAGAGCAGACAGGAACAATAAGAAACCCATGTGCCTAGACAGTCACTGTAGGTGGGTGTTTGCCCTTAGGTGTGTTTTTGTGGTAAAGATCGGAATAATTTGCCACTCTCTCAAAAACGAAATCTCACACTCGAGACACTATTGTAGTAAGATAAAATATATTAAAATTTTAATAAAATATTAAAATTTGACAGGAGGGACTCGAGGACCTGCTATCGAAACTTCTAGCTGCCTTTGTTTACTTTGATGCTGAAGCCCAATGAATCTGACGCCCACCTTAAGCGCCGGAATCGGGTGGCCTAAAAAGCAGAGTCACTGTGCATCTGCAACATAAGCAAATCAAAAAGTGATATGCACAGAGTTTTGCACATTTTAATGTAATTATTTAGTATGCACAACTGATGAAATGAGGGCACTTTTTTATGTTATAGAACAATGCATGCTTAAGAACTGAAGGTGTTGCAATTTTGGCAAGGCCTCTTTCATTAAAGAGATGTTTTGTTTTTGTTTTGTTTTTTTTTTACAAATACTTAAGATATACTGTAAGATGTACCACAATATACTTGATAACTCAACTCATATTATGGGTCAAATACTACTAAAACCCATGTTTGCTTTTCTTTATGCTGAGCCACGTGAATCTTACACCCACTTTGGAAAGTAAAGTCAACCTACCTAAAGACCATAGGTACAGTCACTGTTCATCTGCACAATACACACATGAACCAAAGACATCCATTTTAATCAACACAGAAAATCACAAAAATACACATAAAATGCACTGTGTGTATACAATGATATTCATTCTTAAGATACGTTGTTGCTCACAGCACTATTTTACTCTCTCAACCACAATTTGGGCATACACATGCACACATACATGCACACACACTGATAGACTGTCTATCTGTGTGGGGAATGACTCACCTCCTCCACCTGGAGTAGAGCCAAGCCTTTCTCGCCTCCTCCCCCTTCATCTGTGTGAGCCCTTCACTTCACTCACTCCAGCTCCACTATGGAAGCATTTCAATCATTCAAATTAGCTGTAATCACAGCCAAAGGCATAGAGTGGGAATGGCAGCACGTCACTCTGCATACTTGAGAACACTTAATACATTGATTTTATATTGAGCATGCTGTGTTTCAAAAGGGGGAGCAAGGGAGGAAATAAATAAGCTATCCAGGCCAAGCCTTTTTTGCCATGCATGCTTCCAAGACAAAGGATGGAAGCAGGGATGAGAGGCCGGCTTTATAATGAGCAGCGCTAAGACTCCTTTCAGTCTTCAGCATTGACATGTGAGAAGCAGTGCATCAGTAGCACCAGCTGCAGTCTTCACATAATGACACAAATTATTGGCTCGTTAATGGGTAGCTTAGCCTTGAGTGTTCAGCCTGCAACACCATTCTGGAGGAGAGGGGAACACAGGATCAATCTCTGCCTCCTTGGATGTGCTGTAAAACATGGGATGCATCTAAAGGACATCTTATCCACATTGCTGTCTCTCTCTCTCTCTCTTTCTCTAATCCATACTGGCCCCTGGAGACCCATATTAGGAGACTCCTACACTCGCCCCTCCCACACCCTCTCCCTCCTCCGCACACCACCCTCAGAACCACTATCTGTCCACCTCCACAGTCGGCTTGTGGACAAAACCAGAATAACAATGTGATCTTGCCTCTTAAAGACACACAAGCAGCTTTTTGCATCATTATCTTCAGTTCATTATCTATCAGTTCAAGACCGTGCTACTACATTTATCTGCTCCTCATAACACTGATGTTGGGAAAAATGAATAAAATGCAATCTCATACACATTTTCTTCATGAGATAGAATTGTTAGCTGTGGAATATTTGTGCTGGCTTTTAAATGTGTATTGTAATATGAAGTAAAAAAAAAAAAAAAAAAATCATAACTATATAATTATCTAGGACAAACATGGCAGGCATCACAGTCACATTTGACCACTTAGGCACTGAAACACCAAAGCCTCTGCAAAGCTGCGGCTCCGGAATAGCAATCAACATCAAACAGAGAGTCAAGTGCAAGACACAGCACTTATAGTCTGCAGTCAATGAAGCTCTCAAGGAAGGTACTGGTCCTGACTCCAGCTTGTATGTGGAAGCCTTTAATAGGTTTACTTAGAGTGCCCTCTTCTGTTATTTAAATGAATTTTATAAATGACATGGCAAAAATAGCAAAAACAATTATAGTTTTGCATATTTGAAGAAACACACATGCACGTACACACACACACACACACATATGCACACACACGCATGCACACACATAGACCTTATTGTTCATTTACTAATCCTAATTAACTTACTGTTTATCTTTGTAAGGTTTATTGATTGATATGAAAAATTCCATAGTATAAAATCAATAAAAGTATGCATAACAACAATGAAGATTTATTTATTTAGTTATTTTAATTAGCATAAACACAATCTTCGATACACATATTCTTAAATATCTCAGCAGGCTCATTTTGCAGCTTCTCACCTGTCTGAAGTTGTCAGTGAAGCTTGACGGGTCTGAGTCTACCACAATGGAAAATTGTGGTGTTGCACAGGAAGCCATGAGGTGCACTTGTGTAGGAGGTGCTGAGGTAGAAACAGGGTAGTTCAGAAGTTAGAGTGCTTACTGCAGCACTATCTCCTTCTATTTTTAACCTGACTGTGGTCTTAACTTTCTAATCTTAATTGCTTGCACCAAGCACAATTTGTTTAGAGTCAGTCCACAATCACAGTTTCAAAATAGCTTACTGCAAGCATAAGTTTGTGTAGTAACCTGTAGTTGTAGGTGTAGTTAACAATAAAACTTTATCTTTTCACTTTATCTTTCCACTTTATAATGCGTGTGTGTGTGTGTGTGTGTGTTTGTGTGCACGCACGTGTGTATGTTTACTTTTAATAATTGCATCTTCTTGCCTTTCAGCCTTCAGTAGTTTTTGTTTAAACACTTTTCCGGCCTTCCATTTTTAACATGAAAATCACTGATTTATAATCTCTGCTGCACAAGGCTTATACTGCAAGGTGTTCCTCAACCTAACACACAATGTGTGCAACGGCAGGTTTACTGTAAGGGATTAGGTCAACATACATTTACTGCCACCTAGTGGAATAATGCAGAATAGCATCTTGTTTTGTTTTGTTTTTTCAAGCCAATCGCTATACAGTATGGGCGACTACAGGGAGAGGATCCAGTAGTTTGGGCCCACTTGTTCCTTTAGAGGGAAAGGTTACTGCAAATCAGTACCAAGTTGTTCTTAGTTATCACTTTTACGGTGTGAAGAAATTCTATTGTGATGAGTGATGAGTGTGGTCTCATCCAGGATGACAGTGCCCCTATCCATCAGGCATGAGGGGACACTGGATGGTTTGGTGAGAGTGCAAATATGTGAATCATTTACTATAGCCTTCACAGTCACCAGAACTTATCTGAACTGAACATCTGTGGGAGATTTAGGACATCAAATGAAGGACCAGCTTTTAAAGAGTAGGTGTTCCATTCCTTCAGTTGCAGACACTTGTGAAATTTGACTTATGATAAGCATCGAAATTACACAGTAAAAAAAAAAAAAAAAATCAGTAAAAGATTTTCTGCCAGTACATTATCCATTTTTTAAAATATCATTATTTATTTTATTTTATTTTTTTTCATTTTGGTACAATGTTCTGTATTGTACAATTGTACTGTGTATTCTGGTGGCATTTTTTTATTTATTTATTTTTTAACTCCTCATACTAAGATATTCTATCTTGGGATCTACTTTAGTATGTCACCCAGGGGTTTTTTATTTTTTTTATTTTGTTTATTATCATTATTTTATTTTTTAAATTAATTAATTAATTAATTTGTATTTAGACCTTTAATTTAAGTATAACTTGCAGCAGCTCAGAGGCTACCTTGCAAAACAACACCAAAAAGAACAAACCATAAATAATGTAACATTTCACACTACAAAAGCAATCAGGTCAGTGATTCTTACTTAAGACTGAACCCAAGTTATTTGTAATCAAGACTGGTCTATATCTAAGTCAAACCCCACTCATATTCTGACTGGCATGGATGGTTACCTAGTGTCAATTTTAAATGAACATCTTACATATTTAAAACAGTCCATTACTGGATTGTTTCTCTTTTATAGTGACCCTATCTTTAGTAATCTACACATTTTTCGTGCACAGTTAAGTTTGCTTGAGACACCCCCACCACCTCCACCTCTTTTTATAAAAAAATATTTATTTGTTTTCATTTGAATTATATTTAAAGTTAAAGGAAATCCCCTGTACAAAGATAAATTAATTAGTTCAAAAAGTCTGTGATGTTTGTTAATGAACATTTGTCAGGTGACTTGTCCTATTTTATCAAGATTACATTTGCTGACCAAAATAATAGTGACTATGTTTTTTGCATAATTGAGCAGCCTTTAGTAGTAATAATAATCTATAACTATTTGTAGCAATCTATTACACATTTTTTAACTTAACTTTGCTCTGTTACTATCTAATTATGAGAGGCAGCAACTGGAGGAAGATACACAATGATCAGGCTATTTGTTACATACACAGAATTCTACACATTGTAAAATGCATGACATTGGCCTAAGTTTCCTAATTGGAGCTCCAGTTTCAAGAGCTGATCCATAAGAGGTTTCAGAACTTTCAGACCACTGAGTTGCATTTAATGCAATGCAAGTGAGGAAAGAAATTTGGCCGAAGAGGTGCAGTCAACTACAACAGGAGTGTTGACACACCAATCTCATGTACAAAGTTAATATTTTAAAATAATCTAAAGATTCTTGTTTGTCCTACATTTGACAATTCAGGAATGAGATGTAAAGCAGGTTACAGAGTATTCCAGTGATGTAGCTGAAGTACGCCATCTAGTGTCTCCACCATAAATGTGCCACTATACTGATATATGAAGAGTCCTCAAGCCTTGTTCTGTTTCTGAAAACTCTAAAAGCTCTGACCCTCAGTTATTAGAATGATTAATATTCAGTACTCAAGAAACAAATCAATCTAACCATTAGAAAATAAATAAAAATGTAGGACTTTTTGCAGTGTTTATTTTTGTTCAAAACTCCAAAATTGCTCTTAACAGGCTCACAAGCTGTTCAAATTTAATACTCACGTAGAAAGATAAAGAGGAGTTTATTTCATAGGAAAACCAAGGCTTACATGACAGTGACTCTCCTTTAAGAGATCTGTTAAATAAAAGTGCTGATGACTCCCGTTATATTGCTGTTACTGTTTTTTAGAGATAAATGTGCCATATCCATTCTTCTATGCATCCATCCATCCATCCATCCATCCATCCATCCATCCATCTATTTCTTCCGGTTATCCAATTCCGGGTAGCAGGGGGCAGAAGCCCATTCCAGCTGTCGCAGGGCTAACACAGAGAGACAGACAACCATTCATGCTCATATGTACGGCTATGGCCAATTTAGAATCTAAACATGCCATATCAATGTCATATATTTTAATATCTCCTAATGTGTGTTTAATTACATTTATGTAAAAAAAGAAAACCACCTCATGGTACTAAAAGCAACACTGAAAACTGGTTACCAAATTCAGAATATACTTTTCCAATTATGAGCATTAAGCTCAAGTCATCGTGTTACTTAAATTATCGTTATCTGAGACATACATGGACATACAAATGGTTAAATGTGTTTACCTAAAAGGCCAAAGTGCTTCACTATTGTTTATGTAACTAGAGAACATGTTGAATCATTTATCCATCATAACAAATGAGACCAAAAGCAGGGATGTAAACAAAAAATCTCATACTGTGGATACAGTTAAATTTATAACACCTAAAAAAACCAAGAGGTAGTCAGTTAAAACAGGTCAAAACTGACCAGTGAACTGAATTTGTGGAAGCTGATCTACAAGTATAATATTAATGCTCAGTCACTTGTTTCTTGTTTCCTAAACGAAGTGGCAACCTACAAAAATATTAGTATGTTTTTTTCTTTCTGCAGCTTGTCCAAAATGCAGCAGCTCGACTCCTGACAGGCACACGCAAACAAGACCATATTTCCCCTGGTTTGGCTTCTTTATACTGGCTCCCAGTGTGTTTTAGAATTGATTTTAAGATTTTATTGTTTGTTTTTAAGTCACTAAATGAGTTAGCTCCTCCTTACCTTTCTGATTTTTTAGCTATGCACACTCCTAAAAGATCATTAAGGTCAGCTGACCAGATGCTTCTGGTTGTACCGAGAAGCAGATTAAAGCACAGAGGAGATCGAGCCTTTGCTGTAGCTGCCCCTAAACTTTGGAACAGCCTGCCCTTCAAATCAGGACCTCACCAACACTCGACATCTTCAAAACTCGTTTGAAGACTCATTTTTACTCCTTGCCATTTAAACCAGACTGAGTCTTGACAATTTGTCAGTTTTTGGTATTATGTTGTTTTATTGTCCCTGCTGTTTTATTCTTTTAGTTGTACAGCACTTTGACCAACGCTTGTTGTTTATAAATGTGCTTATAAATAAATTGACTTGACTTGACTTAACTTTCTGTGAAAACTTCATACTTTCTATGTAGCTTCAGTAATTTCTTTCATATTAATAACCAATTTCTCCTTTATATGAGACCTTGTTCACCTAGTTTGTTACACTAATCATCATAAAGTTTATCTTGTGGTATTTTGTTAATACATCAATAGCAACATGGTTTAGATAAAAAGTTTTTGCAAATTTCCATTTTTGTTCATGTAGGTGTAGCTAATGTAACATTAATTCATAGCATTATTCTAAGCTATCACAATACAATTACAATAAATGAGCTGCCCTAAATGGGATAAAATTCACTCTACATTTGGAGGAATAAATTAAATTGTCTCATATAATATGTTTGCTGAAAGAAATAGGGGGGACCCAAGTAATGAGAGGACACAGTGAGAGAGTAATACAAGCAAACTCCAGGATCCTCTGCTTTACTTTATTATTCATTTATATATTTATTTAGAGCAGGCAAAGCAGTATCAAATATAAGCATATATCACATCTAATACACTTCACTGGGTCTAACTTTACATTTCTAATTTGAAGCCATAATTAAATTTATGTTTGCAGAATAGAGAAAAAATGTTGTAAAAAGTTATCTTAAAAACATTCTTAATCAAATTATATTTAATAAATTTTCAGTCTTTTGACTGAGACTCTGATTAATTTGATGAACTTTCTCTTATTGTTAACATCCCAGTTAAGAGATCTCTTCTTCAAAGACCTCTTCTTCTTCTTTAAGTACAAAAATGCAAATATTATGATTTGATCCACCACAGTTTACAAGCATTAGTACTTTCCATTGTGATTTATTACAAAATTGATCCAGTCTCTGTAGTCGGGTATCTTAGTATAATGATAGAATGCTGGGACATCTGGGTTTGGGTTTCTGCTGGTGGACACCACCCCATATGCTTTTCCATCTCCACAAATTAATGGACCACCAGAGTCTCCCTGAAAGTACATTAACAGTATGTAGTCAATGTACCAGTTGAACAGTAAACTAATCATTTCTGACCATTATTTATTTGTCAACGTCAATTTAAAAAAAATATATACATACCTTACCCGGTCCAGTCTCACCCTCAGAGCAGTACATCTTTTCCTCAGCAAACTGCTCATCATCAGTCAGGGTTACATTAACTTCCAGGAGTTTGGCAGACATATGTTCATGTGTTTTCGTTCGTCCCCACCCAGTGACGACACATGATTGTGGCAGAGAGCCATCACCACGGTGTGCGAGAACAATGAGCTTCACATTCTTCTTAAACTCTGCCTTGGAGCTCAAATTAAGGAAAGAGGAGAGAAGGGTATTTTAATGCCCCTCAATTCAGTAAAGCATTTTCAAAGATGTAATGATATATCTATCTACATCCATATACAGTGGTGTGAAAAAGTGTTTGCCCCCTTCCTGATTTCTTATTGTTTTGCATGTTTGTCACACTTAAATGTTTCAGATCATCAAACAAATTAAAATATTTGTTATATATATATATATACACACAGATAGAATATTTAAGAGCCTTTATTATTTATGACATGAGACAAAATGCTGTTAATTCTGTTATTAAGTACAAAAATTTCAAATAAAGTCATTTGTTTGTTTTACCTTAAGAAGCATTATGTCATTTGCATAATTAATTGCACTGTAATCATTATGTGGAAATGTTTTTTTCCACAGATACATGCTGTACACCATTCTGTTTATGGAAATTGTGAAGGCCCAGGAAGACTTTGTAGGACCTGAAATAAAAAAGTGCAAACATTTTGTGGGTGTAAAGAGAACTTGAAAAAAATATTGTGTTCATTAAAAATAAAAATAAAAAACAAACAAAGAAAGAAAGCTAAACCATCATGAAACATATTTCCCAGACTCATTGCATGTCCAGTTCCTTTTTGGGATGAGAAACCTTATTTGGGGCCTTAGAATTTGTGGTAGGTACACATAAAGTCTGTTAAACTCACTTGGCTTGCTATACAATATAAATGAAAACCCAAACATGCACTGTCACAGTTCTGCCATACTGTAATATGTAATGAATGATTTGGGGTTAACTGTCTATGGACAAGGTATGGCCACACCTCTTAATCTTTGAATTCAGATTTTTTCAGTCCCATTGCCACAGGTGTATTAAACCAAGCACCGAGCCAAGCAGTCTGCCATTACAAACATTTGTGAAAGAATGGGTCGTTCTAAAGATCTCAATAAATTCGAGAACTCTAATGTAATAGGACAACAAGTCGGTTTGTGAAATTTCTTCCCTCCTAGATATTCCATGATCGATTCTAAGTGGTATTATTGCAAAGTGGAAGCGTTTAGGAACCACAGCAACTAAAGTCCACAAAGTGGCAGACAATACAGAGTTACAGTATAGCGCAAAAAAGTCACCAATGCTCTGTTGACGCAATAACTGCAGAGTTCCAAACCTCCTCTGACAGCTCCTGTAGGTGTAACGTGCAAGTGGCCCAGAACTTTTGTCCATATAGTGTAAATTACATTACATAATACATCTGTGTGCAATGAAAAGAAACTCACTTTGATCATGAAGAGTCAGCAAAAGTATCAGTACTGCCAGGTTACAGTGTGTAAACATGGTGAGATTAAAATTAGGCTGAGCTACTGAAGAGCAGTGGGACACTTCACTGACAGCTTCAGTCTTTAAATGGTTCTGTGTCAGAGAGAAAAGGAGGTGGTTTAGATAAATAGATGAGCAACACACAACATATTACACCATGTTATTATTTTTTTTTAAGAAAAACTAAGCCAAAATACAAAAGCAGTGTGTGAAAAAATAAGTACACCTTAATAGCTTGTACAACCACCTTTAGCAACAATAACATGAACTAACTTGAAGTGATCATTTTCTTTACAGTGTTGCTTCAGTGCATTGGGTTTGCGGGCATTCTTTTACGTGCATCTCTCTTTAGATCCCACCACAGCATTTCAATCAGGTTGAGGTCTGGACTTTGACTGAGCCATTGCAACACCTTAATTCTTTTGTTTTTCAGCCATTTTGTTGCAGATTTCCTGGTGTACTTGGGATCATTGTCCTGTTTAATGACCCAGTTTCGGCCAAGCTTTAGCTGTCAGATGGATAGCCTCACATTTGACTCTACAATTCTTTGGTATACAGAGGAATTCATGGTCGACTCAGAGGCTGCAAGGTGCCCATTTCCTATGGCTACAAAATAAGCCCAAATCATCACCCCTCCGCCACTGTGCTTGACAGTTGGGATGACATGTTTGTGCTGAAATGTTGTGTTTTTTATTCACCAAATGTGACACTGTGCATCATGGCCAAGCATCTGATCTATCCAAAGGACATTGTTCCAGAAGTCTTGTGGTTTCTCCAGATGCAGTTTTTTTTAAGCTGTGCTGCCATATTCCTTTTTGAGAGAAGAGTTTTTCTACTGCAACCCTTCCAAATAACCCATACTTGTTCAGTCTTTTTCTAATTTTACTGTCATGAACTTAAACATTTAACATGCTAACTGAGGCCTGCAGAGTCTGAGATGAAGCTCTTGGAGTTTTTGCAGTTTCTCTGAGCATTGCACAGTCTGACCTTCAGGTAAATTTTCAGAGACGTCCACTCATGGGAAAATTGGCAACTGAATGTTTTCCACTTGTGAATAACCTTTCTTACTGTTGAATAATGGACTTCACATTGTTTGGAATTGGCCTTATAACTTTTCCCAGACTGGACAGCAACAATTACTTTTCTAAAATCACTGATGATGTCTTTCCTGCTTGGCTTTGTATTAACACACACTTGAATGCTCCAGACCTGCAGACATCCAAAACGTCTGCATTCATAGAGGTGGTCACACTTGCTGATGATCAGTTAATCAAGTGTATTTGATTAGCAGCACCTGGCTGCTACTTACCTTCTTAATTCCTATTAAAGCAGTAAGGGTGTATTTAGTTTTTCCACACACTGCTTCTGCATGTTTTGACTTGGTTTTTGTCAAATAAATGAGACAGTGTAACATGTCATGCTTTGTGGTTCTTCTGAGGTTGTATTTACATAATTTTTAAGATTTGCTAAGGACCAGATGATTTTTATTATGTCCCCTTAGAACTCAAGGATTTATTTACCATGACTGTAAATCTCAGCACACAGGAGTGCTGTGGCTGTCACAGAGATCACACATCCCGTAAGGAAATATCAATGTAAAATTATCATGAGATAGCTGATAAAATTATGACTGATGAAACAAAAAAAAAAACTTACAGTAAAAATAAATTAATTAATTAAACAAACAAACAAATAAACAAATAAAATAATTTTTAAAAATGTTTTTTTTTTTTTTTTTTTTTTTTTCTTTTTTTTTTTTTTTTTTTTTTTTTTTTTTTTTTTTTTTTTTTTTGCTATAAAT
>VUQI01038092.1:0-13570 GCA_015106735.1 Paratilapia polleni | reverse complement strand
ATAAACTGTAATTGAAGTGGGTTTACTGAAGGTTTTTGATAACGTCTAGAGGCTTTTTCTTTTTTTTTTTTTTTTTAAATTTTTTTTTTTTTTTTTTCCACTTTTTTTTTTTTTTTTACAGATGAAACATGACCTTCCTGTAACTAGGTTTTGCTCTATATGTTGTTCCAAAAAGGCAGCTTCAACGTGTGGGGTGACACTATAACTTTCATTGACGGATTTACTCTGGAGGTGCCCAGGAACATGTCAAGCATGATTGATATTTACTGTTTTAGGGCCCTAAGCGAGCTGCTGTCAGGGAGCAACAATTTCTAGCAGCAACTACTGGATGTAATGGGTTCAAAACAGCCAAATAATTCAAAGTTTTCATCCAGAGAGAATAAAATAGCACAGATGCCTGAAGTCAGTGCTACCCTGTAGCTCTGTAAAATCACAACAAAGCCACAGAGAGAGAGAGAGAGAGTGTCATACCCTCTGCTATCATTTATCAAATCCAGTGGTTCCCAGTGTTTTTCTTTTTTTATTGTAAAATGAAGCAATGTCTGCTTGCAATCAATCCTCACAGGTTATATATCAAATTAACCTTTTTCAAATTAGCCAGAATTTGAAATGGATTTTTCCCCATTTGCTCAAATAAGTTTTGGAGTCCTGAAACGATCCACCAATTCAAAAAGGCACTTATTAGAGGAAAGTCTTAAGAAATTAGAACAACTCTTCTTCTTCTTTCAGCTGCTCCCTTTAGGGGTCGCCACAGCGGATCATCTGCCTCCATCTCACCCTATCCCTAGCATGCTTGTCTGTCACACCAACCCTCTGCAACCCTCTTCCTCTTGTCCTCCTGCCTAGCAGCTCCATCTTCAACATCCTTTGTCCAGTGTCTCATCACCATCTGGTAAACATCCTCTTTCACTCTTGCTGCTATGACCCCTGACACTCGTCTCCACCCTGCCTGCACTCTCTTCTTCACCTCTCTTGTGCATTGTCCATTGCTTTGAATGGTTGACCCTAGGCATCTCATCCACCTTCACTACCTTTGCTCCTTGAAGCTTCATTGTTACATCTGTCTTCCCTCTCATTCAAACACATGTATTCTGTCTTGCTGCTACTGACTTTCATTCCTCTTCTCTCCAGTGCATACCTCCACCTGCTCCCTACTCTCACTACAGATCACAATGTCGTCTGCAAACATCATAATCCACGGATACTCCTGCCTGATCTCATCTGTCAACCTGTCCATAACTATTGCAGGCAAGAAGGGGCTCAGAGCCTATTCCTGATGTAATCCCACCCCCACCTTGAACCCATCTGTCATTCCTGCGGCACACTTCACCACTGTCTCACTGTCTTCACACATGTCCTGCACCACCTTCACATACTTCTCTGCCACTCCTGATTTCCTCATAAAGTACCACAGTTCCTCTCTTGGCACCCCATCATATCCCTTCTATTTGCAAAATCTTTTTCACTCCTTTTATATTCTGCTTATCTTACAACCCTCATCTGTCTCTTGGATGAAATATGAAATAACTTCAGGATAACATTTATATTTAGGGAGCTGTTTACAACGACTAGTGATTGAAGAAAAGTCCTCTCCAGTGGGCACAGTGATGGCAGCAGTGCTCTGAATTTGCTTTAAAAACGGGCTGAGAGTCTGAACAGCTGACTGCACTCACCTGGACTACCTGTTGTAGCGTTTGGAAGCAACAACTTTAAAACATGTTAGCCAAATACGGAACAAATGCGCCTACTGTTTGTAGCCTATAGTATGTAAGTCACTGTTTCCTTAACAGCGCCAAAAATAGCTCGAAGGTAGCCAAAGGCTTATTTTTTTGAAACAGCAGCGAGGTCCTCTTGCTTCGTGGCTCGCCACAGGAGGTTTAATATCAAAGCCAAGACCTGTTTTGATACAGGCGGGCCAGCCGGTCATGTGGGGGAGACGGCAAGGTCGTCTGGGTTATGGAGTGAATCCAGTGGAGATGCAGCAGTTTATGGCTCTCTGCAGTTTGTTTGTTGTCAGGCGGGTCCATCTGGCGGGCAGCAGAAGGATTGCTCATGTGGAGATGTTAATGGTACATTTTTTTTTTTTGTTGTTGTTGTTGTGGTAACTCTCACCTTCATCTGTTATGCTCCATTTCCCCCTTGAGCCATCTCATGACACACTTTCCCACCGTGCGGAGTCCGGATGAGAGGAAGTGTTTAATGTAAAAATGCACACTATATAGCAAAGCTCCGACCAGCAGGCAGGTACTGCAGGGGAAAGTAACTTTTTCCCCACTTAATGGTGCTACATCTTTTGAAATAAGCTAGGCTGTTCAACAGCAGTCATTTAGTTCGTGATTACGTTTCATTAATGATTAATGTCACGTGTTTTCCTTGTTTAGTTAGCGCTACAAACACCAGTGTGTATCGCCATCTATGACTGGTATTTGCCCACCCGGGGACCTCATCACTTCTCACCGGACTGTGTGGAACTCAAGCCCCCGGCCGGCCGTCGAAGAATAGCGGTCGTTAAATATTCATCCTCCGTTCCCGGTTGCACACTTTTCCTCCCTGCAGACCGACCCCTGCTGCTTCGAGACCCGCCAGAGCAGCAAGCAAAGGCGTAAAGCTGTGTGAGTAATTAAGATTAAAAAAATTAAAAGGGATTGCTACTAGATTTTTTTATTCTAGTCTTCGCCCTTTTTGGCCCGTAGGAGGATGGTGATACGTGACTATGGAGCTCCAGGACCGTGAGGCTGTCCGTTCCAGAGGCTGGGTGTGCCAGGGAAAGGTAGGTTATAGGGGCACATAGATCCACACCCGTCTTTCCTCCCTCCCTCCCACAGTGCACAGTCTATGTATTTGCCTGCGTGCTTTGACTCTGGTGTGTCTTGTTCTCTCCTGCAAGATAAATGTTTTTCCTGGAGTTGGATTGCCTGGTGTATCTCCCAGCCGCTTATTATAAGACTAAATTAAATCATGTAAGGGAATGCAGAATGGTTAGGTAACTGCTTAATGTTGTGCAAGCTTTTTTGCTGCAGGCCTGTAAACTTACCTGATATCCGACCAACTCCATACTATGAGGAGTGCTGCAGGTGTAATGCTGCTCCACTAGATAGCAGCAGATTACTGTGTGTGTGTGTGTGTGTGTGGATGTATGTGTGTAAAGTGACAAAAATGGTCTACAGCTTCCCCTTGGGACCTGAATACTTTTGATGAGCCTCATCAACTCCACCTCTGCCATAAGTCTGCTTTTTTCTCCCGGGCATTTATCCCAGTTTCTCTATGTTGTCTCTTCTCTACAAATTCTATCAAAAGATGGAGGACCACCTGCCAGCAGCGATTGCTTTGGGAAGAGGGAGACTGGCTGCAGCTCAGAGCTTTTCACATTTGATAAGGGCTTTTCATTCTCCTTCAAAGGCAGATGTACAGTTTAAAACAAACTGTGGGAAGGCTAGGAAAAAGCAGTCTTTTCATCACGCTCTCCATCTATTTAATACACACGTGCACCCACTCAAAGGCATCTTTATGAGAACCCTGTGCACACATGCGCACACATGCACTGCTTGTGCTCTTTCCTGGTGTGTAATGATCAGATAGACTTACATGCAAAGACCAGAAGATCAGGATCTGGCAACCCAACACCTATACTCTGTAACAGGACAGATCTAGCAATCCGACCCCTTCCCTCTCGAAGAGGAATAATTTGGTTGATGGCACTAATAATCACAGCCCTGTTACCGATCCTTCAGTGGCTCTGTGTGTGTGCGTGTGTGTGTGTGTGTGTTTGTGAGAGTCATTCCTCTGTCATTGATACCTAGAGGGAAGACGTCATATCTCTAGCAAGTGGGTGCTTCTCCTGCCTCTGCTCCTTCTTCTGCTGTTACGTATGTGGAAGTAGGTTGGTGGTGCCTGCATTGCTCATTTCAAGGCTGTTTAAATATAATATTTCTTAAAGACATGTCTCAGTGAGCTTCACTCATACAAACACACACACAGCTGACAGTGTTCTGTTAGAGGAGATTTAAGGTCAGATAGTATACATGCGTGTCTGTGGCCTGGTTACAGTTGTTATTTATTGGATATTTGTGGAGTTGATGACATTTTACTGCCAATCAGGCTTATCTTATACATCCCATGTCTGTCTCTGTCTTTCTCTCTCTCTCTCTCTCTATCTCAACCTTTTGTATTATTTATGCCCCGCCCCCTCAGCCGCCCAGAGAGCTCAAGTTTCACCTGTAGAGCCAGATGACAAATTAAGACTCCTTCTGTGACCTGCCACAAGGAACTCTTTAAACATACACATATATACGCACAGACAAAGACACACACAAACAGGCGACCCATCTGCCTTTCTTTCTCTCCTTCACACGCACATTTGCTCTCTCACACACACACACACACACACACACATTGGCTGTCACACACTCTGAGGAGGGCAGTGTGAACAGAGTGTCGTGTTGAGTGAGGGAATGTGTTGTAGTGAGCAGCAGAGGACAGAGTAGGTCAGAGGAAGAAGCTCAGTGTGACCTAAAGACGTTTGCCCAGAGCTTTTTTGAAAAAAAACAAACTTTTTGAACTGCTGAAGAAGAGACCTACGAACAGGACACAACAGATTTGAAGACTGCAGACCCTGGCCACGAGCACAGCACTTCCTCTTTTGTCAGTGAAGTGGATGTGACTATGATGGAGAGATGTCTCGATGAATGAATTTGGCTTTTAACGACGAGTCTACAGACGAAACACTGGACCCTGGAGAGGGTAGATCTTGAGCTGGAGAAACGGCTGCATATGTTGTTTGTGTGTTTTCAGTGCTTGCATCCAGTTTTACAGAAAAGCAAATGCCACAGGGATCAAACTGTGCGGAAATTAGTAAAACCAACACAGTAACAATCTCTTTTCAAAGAGTGTGCAGTGAGGTTTACAGTCAATGCATTGCATACTAATGCAGATTTAGATTTATGGAAGGTTTTGAGAGCTGACCTTAAAGCCTACAGTAGAGCTGGACATTGATAGATGATGGCTCTCTTCATTGTGGTTGTATATTGCTAAGTTGGGGTCAGAACTCTCTGATTAGACATTTCTGGACAGAAATTGGACATTTCTGGGTAATGTGCTCTAATGGTAAGATAGAGATAAGAGCTCTAACAGTTTTGTAAGGCGTTTAATTTTTCTGGGCAATTTAGCAGCAGCTGTATCCTATGGGTATAAGACAATTATTGGTGCTAAGACATGAACACTTATTCATCTTTGTAAATGCATTTTACTGCAGTTTCTGAATGGGACAGCAATATTAATTCAGCTATCTATCTATCTATCTATCTGGACAGGAGCCTTCATGGGGACCAGATCTGGGCAGTGTCAAACTGCTCTGGCCAGGTGGACCTGTCCTTACACAGATACTGAACCTGCATATAGTGCTGGCACAAAGTCAAACAGGCATATCTAAGGGAAGGAGTCTTTTAAAGGTCAGAATTTTTGTAACACATTATACCTTTTGCTGAACTTAAAATATTCTCACAGTGTTGCCTTCCAAACTCTACACATGTAATATCTCTGTATTTGTCTATTTGAAGGTCAGCTGCATAGCATTGCGTAGAGAGGGCATGGTGTGCTCCTAGTCAAAATGCCTGGCAAGAAAGACCCCAAAAAGGACGCAAAGAAGGGTGGAAAACCTGAACCAGAGAAAAAGAAAGAGGAGGAAAAGAAAGGGAAGGACGATAAAAAAGGAGGGAAGGATGACAAGAAAGCGAGCAAGGATGACAAGAAAGGTGGAAAGGATGATAAAAAGGGGGGGAAGAAGGGAAAGGAGGAGCCGCCCAAGGGGAAAGATGATGGAAAGAAAGGAAAAGATAAAGGGAAAGGTAAGAAAGTAGAGTCTGAGGAGGAAGAGGAGGAGCTCCTGAGTGATGAAGAGGAGGAAGACTTGAGTGATGAAGAGGATGATGAGGAAGACTCAGAGGATGATAGGAGAGGGAAGGGGCGAGGAGGCAAGGGAGCTAAAGGAAAGAAAGGGGGGAAGTCTAGACGTGGGGAAGACTCAGAAGAGGATGATGAAGATGATGAAGATGATGAAGAGGATGATGAGGATGACGAGGATTACAGAAAATCCAAAAAAAAATCCAAGGACCACCATAAAGGGGGGAAATCCGATGCTGACGCGAAGAAGAAAAAGGGCAAAAAGAAAGAGGAACCACCACAGATTCCAATCAAAGAAATCCCAAGGAAAGGTCTGAAGAACATGTCCAGGATGTTCATGAAGTTTTCTGGCTTCAAAAGGCGCAGGAACAGCAGGAAGAAGCTTAAAAGTACATCACGTTTGTTCCTGGGTTTGGGGAAGAGAAAGACCCGCCTTGCTAAGAAGAAACGCCGCAAGTCCATGCTGAAGAACACCTCTCGATTCATGATGAGGTTCAAGGCCAGCAAAAAGAGGAAAAAGGAGAAAGAGGCCAAAGAGAAGGCAAATGGTGGGAAGAAGCCAACTTATATGCTGCTTCGTCTGGGAGGGAACAACTCAAATGAGAAGAAGGGAGGCTTCTTCAAAGGCTTATTTGGAAAAAAGGATGGTGATGGACCTGCTGACGACTTCAAGAACAGAAGTCTGCTGCTGGGGAAGGTTGCAGCGGCAACTAACTGGCTGACCAAACGTTTCCTGTCCACCAAAATGCAAGAAAATTCGGGACATCATGGCTGGGGAGGGCGCAGAGCACACAGTCGACAAGCCAGCTCCAGACGTTATCTCCATGGTTACCATAACAATGGTTATGAGCATGAGGAGGATGTATATGGATACCAGAAAGGTTATGACGATGGCTATGGTGGTTATGGAGATGAGGCAGCATATGGAAGCCAAGGTCAGTATGGATACTATGACAATGGGGCAGGGGGAGCAGACTATCAAGACCTGGGTTACTACGAGGAAGAAGGACTCTATGAGCCAAATGGAGAATATTATGATGGTGGTCTTTATGATGAGAGCATGGGGGATTACTATAACCCTTATTCTTCTGCTGATTATTATGCTTACCAGCAGCAGCACACAATGTATGGTGATGAGGGTCTGGACTACTATGCACTAATGGGTGAGGACCAAATGTATGGAGGAGAAGTAGATGGATTCCTTGACCCTCAGACTCAGGGTTATTATGATGAAAATGGTCAGGGAGTTTACTATGATGGTGCACAAGTGGGCTATTATGACTCTGGACAGGCAGGTTATTATGAGAACCCTTATGCAGCATCTATGGGAATGCAAAGTGGATTTGCACAGGACTATCAACTTAGCTATAGTGATGCTGGCATGCCCTACCAAGACTTCAGCTCACAACAGGCTATTGGATTCCCACCAGGAGGCCAGCAGGTCTTTGGGTTCGGAGACCAAGGAATAGGTCAAGTACAGGACCTGTATGGGGACCAAAATGCAGGCCAGCTGCATCAGTATGGAGATGATAGTTTACTTCAAGGAGGGGAGATGACATTTAGAGTTCCCAGACCTCAAGTGCGCCTTTTTGGGAAAGAACGTCTAGATGTTCCCTTGCCTCCTCCGCCTACTTTGCCACCTGATCCAGAATTTGAAGACATGTCTGAAATCCAGTATGAAGATCAAATTCTTCTTGCACCTGGTCAGCCTGGTGACATGACGTCATTACAGCAACAGATGGCAATGTCACTGCAACAGCAAATGATGATGTCTCCTCAACAAACTCTGTTGCCTCCTCAAGAGCCAATGATGATGTCCCCTCAAATGATGTCACCTCAGCAACAAGTTATGTCACCGCAACAGCAGATGATGTTACAAGAGCAGAGTATGTCCCCCCAAATAATGGTATCGCAGATTATGCCACCACAGCAACAAATGATGTTACCACAGCAACAGATGATGCCCCAGCAAATGATGTTGCCACAGCAGCAGATGATGTCACAAGAAATGATGTCCCCACAACAGCAGATGATGCCCCAGCAAATCATGTCACCACAAGAGCAAATGATGTCACAGCAAATGATGTTGGCACAGCAACAGATGATTTCACCACAGGTAATTCTAGCTGTGCTGTATCATTGATTCTGACGATATTATTAAAGCTGGAGAGTCACAGGAGGGTGTCTTTGCTGACTTTCAGCCTGATTCTTATTGTAATGCAAATATAAAAAATATGCCAAAAAAAACCCAAATCATATTACTATTCCTACTACTCTAAAGAGTGCATATCCACTGCCCTTTCAGGTTACACAGATTGAAGTTCCTTGTTTTAAATAATCCCACCACAGGGAGAAATATAGTAACATATTCTATAACCAGAGGAAATATTGCTCTACATTGTTAGTTTACGAGTACTGAAATCTATACATGTAACACTAAACAATTAGTGATAGTATTAGAGCAAATAAAATATTCATTGATTTAATTTTAACTTTATGTAGTTGTAGCTAATCAACAACAAGCCAGTGTTACTCAGGTGTCGCTGATTGCTTCTGTCTAACCTAACCTTATTTGCTTATGACCAAAAATGTAATAAGTAGTTCTTTGATTGAAATCATTATTGTAACCTTTTCTTGGTGGAAGATAATACTCCATATTTCATTATTGAACATAAAGTTTTGTGCTCTTTCAGCAGCAGATGATGACTGACCCAATGATGATATCACAGCAGCAGGGTTATGGCCCACCATCAATCCCTACTCCAACTGCAATGATTATTAAGCAAGCAAGCATGTCCCCTCTTCCAGCACGCCGCATTCAACCCTCTCCTACACCATCCCGCCGTTCTGTCATTATGCCCTCCCCACAAATGCAGCGTCATCCTTCTGCCATGGCTTCCCCAGTACCCTCTCCTATGTTTGCACAAAGACGCAGTCCCTCTCCACAGCCATCCATGAGCAGCAGGTTAATTAATGCCCAAAGACCCCCCTCTGTTATGTCTAGACAGCTCTCACCTCCTTCCTCCCCTATGGCCTCCCCACTTGCTCGTCGTAGAATGCAACCTCAGAGATCACCCTCTCCACTGGCTCGAGGACCCTCACCCCCCCACTCTCCCCGTGCCTCCATGATTCGGCATAGTCCCCCACCCTCACCAAGAGCATCAATGAGGCGACGCTCTCCACCTTCATCACCCCGTGCCTCCATGAGAAGGCGAAGTCCTCCACCAGCACCCTCTCCTGCCCGTAGCCCATTTGAAGCTAGAAAGATTCGTAGGTCACCATCCCCTCCCCTCTCCCCTCGTTATGTATCTCCCCCCCTCTCTCCACAGCTCAGTAGAAGAGCATCTCCCTCCCCATCTCGTCGTAGTTTATCCCCTGCCGTGCCCCGGCCTGCCCCATCATCCCCTACTCTTTCTCGTCGCTCAACTCGACTGCTTAGGGATCCCACACCATTAGCCCGGCCTAGGATGGGGGGAAATGTTCCTTTAGGTACTGTCAGACCCTCCCCTATGGGTCTCAGAGGACGTCCAGTGCCCCCACCAACCCAGAATGTGCGTCCTTTCCGTGCATCTTCTATAAGAAGCAATAGGTCTTCTGTTCTTACAGTGGACTCCTCGCTTCACTCCTCTCCTTTCCACTCCCCTCACATGGTCCATCGTGCTCCCCTGGGGAGGAGAGAATCTGGAAGATTACCTCCTCGCCCCATTGCTCGAGGGCGTCCACTCATGGCCCAGCGGTCCGTAAGAAGTGTGCCCCCCCCCTCTCCACAGTTATCCATCAAACACATGCCACATCCTGCATCCCCGCGCCTCTCTCCTCGACTTTCTCGTCAGGCCTCCCCCCTCCTGCCCCCTCGTGCTGCCCACTCGCCCACTTATGCACCAGAAACTTGGCCCTATGCTGATCCTTACAGTGAGCAGTCGCATTGGTTTGTTGCCCCCTCTTCTCCCATGCTGTCTGGTGCTCTGCAGAACCAGGCTCTCCGACAGGCCTCCTTTTCATCCCCCCTTGGACCAGAGGCGGCCCAAATGGTAGGCATGGATGAGATGGTTACGGAAGTAATAGAACCTTATGTTCCCTTGTCCCCTACATTGTCTCGTGCAATGCAAAACCAGGCCATTCGTGATGCCTCCTATGTTCCCTCACTGCACAGACCAGTGTCGCCTTATGGTCAACCTATGTCCCCTTCATCTCCTGTGCTGGCTGGGGCTCTCCAGAATCAAGCAGTACGAGATGCATCTTATGTTTCACCTTTACAAAGGCCAGTGTCACCTCATGAACAGCTTCTGCCGCCTTCTTCTCCAGTACTGTCTGGAGCTTTGCAAAACCAAGCAGTGAGAGAAGCGTCCTATGTGTCTCCTCTTCAGAGACCTCAATCCCCATATACCCCATCTGTACCTTCATCTCCAATACTCTCTGGAGCCATGAGACATAGTCAGGCACTAAGAGGCGTAGCTTCATATCAAACTCCACAGTTCAGTTCACCATATGGACCAACTGTTGTTACTCCATATGATTATATCTCTGAGCCTGGCCCTGCACCACTGCTCCACGATGCACTGCAAAACCGATCTGGTTTGCAGAATGTCTCAACTATGAGATCCCCCATGATGCAGCGTCGTAACCCTTATGCACCAGCTGGGCCTCAGCTCCACAGTGCTCTTCAGCAGAACCCAAACTTTCGCCAAGCTTCTTATCAGACTCCTGTGCAACTCAGACGGTCTCCATATAGACCCCAACCACCCTCCTCCCCAATGTTGGGAAGTGCCCTGCAAAACCCGCAGCTGATGCAGGCATCATACCGTCTGCCAGATGGGACTTTGGTTTCACCATATGCAGATCGACGTTCCTCCCCATTGCTTGGCCACGCCCTGCAAAATCAGCAAGTTCGTGGAGCTTCATATGTCTTGCCAGATGGATCGATCAGGGTACGTGTAAATGGAATATGCCAGAGTAACCTTAGGCTGCATAGGCTACAACAATAGCTGTATTATTACTCTCCTATATGACTCTCTGCCTCTACTCGCACAGGACCCTCGTATGCCTCAGAAGCCAATGTCTCCTAATCTCTCGAGGGCTCTTCAGAACCAGAACCTTAAGACTGCTTCATATACTCTTCCTGATGGCACCATTATAGATCCTAGACAGCAAGTAACCCATGTCTTATGGTCCTTTCTTAACTGAATTTACTTTACATTGTTGTATTGCTTTGCTTTCTTCTCTCATCATTTACCATCTATTTATTAAAAGCAATTAATATTTTTCTCTTTTTGTTTCTGCTCATTCAGCAACCCATTTCCCCAAACTTAGCTAAGGCCCTAAGCAACCCAGTTTTGCGTGAGGCCTCTTACTCTCTCCCCGATGGGACCATTGTGATTGACCCTAAGAAACAAAAGTCCCCCAATCTTGCAGCAGCACTTCAGAACCCTTACCTTAAAAGTGCATCCTACACCTTGCCAGATGGCACCATCATCATTGATCCACGCAAACCTGTCTCTCCAAACCTGTCCAGCGCCCTCCAAAACAGTGCACTGCGGAACGCGTCCTTCACATTACCAGAAGGAGTTCAAGACCCCAATACACCTATATCACCAAACCTGGCTAAGGTTAGTTATGGATGTGCTATGTGTTATCTATTTCTCTTTCAAGCCCCACTCCTTCCCCCCACATAGTAGGACTTGTGTACAAGGTAACAAGTGAAAGGATAAAGTCTCCACAAATTGTGGTAGCTCTAGTTTTGCTGATAATCACTGTCAATCTAAACTGCTGCTTTAATTCACTTAAGACTAAATAATTTGCACTTAATGTCCCAGTTTTCTTTACAGTGTCTATGATTTAATACTTAGGCTCTCCAAAACCCAGCCTTAAAAGGAGCTTCATACACACTCCCAGATGGAACTATTATAGTCGACCCAAGGAAACCAAAGAGCCCCAACCTGGCAGCCGCTTTGCAGAATCCTTATTTAAAGGGTGTGTCCTACACCCTGCCTGATGGAACCATCATCATTGACCCACGGAAACCAGTTGGCCCTGATCTGTCTAAAGTGTGTACCTGTTAAAATTACTATAATTTAACTTTACTACAGTATTTTATTGCTTATTTTTATTGCTTTTATTTATGTTTTTATTGCTGCTGATCCTTTTGTTTGTCGAATGTTAAGCATAATTTTCTAGCTATTACAGATTAAGCAATTACAATGAACTACAACAATTACAGTCTGAGTGCTCTGTTTTTCCTCTGCTGCCTTCAGGCTCTTAGGAACACAAACCTTCATAACGCATCGTACCGTCTTCCCGATGGTTCCCTGGTAATCCCCGGCCAGCAGCCTTCCCTTTCTGCTGCTCTGAGGCGAAACCAGGCTCTTCGTTCTACAGGTCTTTATCATCTGTCAGAAAACTCTGTACTATCAGGTGCACCCAGACCCACCCCTCCAAACCTTTACTCTGCACTGCAGAAAGAAGAAATGCGTGGTGCCAGTTACAGGTAAGAAACTATTCTGTTATTAGAAACTATCAGAAATGACCTGATAGGCTTGTCCAGGTATTGCTCTGAAGAACCTGTTAAGAAATCACACTGCAAGCTAGGGATTCATTTAAACTAAAAAACAGACAAATCCATTTTATCTCCTATTGACTGTTTAAATTCTGCTGCATGTTTGAGGGTTAGTTATAGTACTGTGCAAAAGTCTTGAGCCACCCCTCATTTCTTTATATTTTGCTTCCAAGGAGCCAGACTCTTGTAATTTTTTAAAGTGGTCAATACTTCTCCAGGCTTTCTGAAGACCTTTCAAAGTTTTTCTGTGGACATTGGCTGCTTTTTAACTCATTTTCAGTCCAGTCCTTGTACCTCACCATTTTCAGAGGAATGTTTTTTTTTGTTTGTTTTTTTTGTTCATTATGCCACTTAATACTGACCTATGAATCACTCAAGCATAAAAAAGGCACCTAGCTCAAGGGATCAACCAGTGTTGTGTCTACACATAACAGACAACTTAGCAAAGAACCAATTTTAAATTGTATCTTTAGACACTTTGTTATTAGCAGCCTGTCACAAAAACACATAATTTATTCCCATTTCTTTAGTTAAATCTATGAAAAAGGCAGAAGATAAGAGTCTGATAGGCACAAAATGGGAATTTTGCAGCAACAAGGTAATTCCCAAAGAGCTATTAGGCAAAAACTTGGCATATCTCAGCATGGTGTGCAGTGTGTTCTTAAAAAATCTGAGGAAACGGGATAAGTGCAGGACAAAAGAAGAAGTGGCGGGCCTAAAAAACCTAAAGCAGATGAACAGAATCTGAAAGTCATGTCTTTAAGAAACAGGAAAAATTCCCGCAAAGACCTGACAGAGGACCTGAGAGATGCATCTGGCCCTTCAGTTGATCCATCTACTGTTTGCTGAAGCCTCATCAGAACTGGTCTCAGGGGAAGGGTGGCTGTTAAGGTTAAAAATATTGTCAATATGCATGGAGGAGGTCAGGAGAGGTACAACAGTGAGTGTCTACAGCCATCTGTAAAACACAGTGGAGGCCAGTGGTGTTGGAGATCTTGTCAAAACTGATGGAATTATGAACACAGAAAAGTACCATCAGATTTTGATCTACCATGTAATACCATCTGGAAAGTGTCTGATTGGCAGCAGCTTCATTTTTCAGCATGACAATGATCCCAA
>VUQI01038091.1:0-13392 GCA_015106735.1 Paratilapia polleni | reverse complement strand
AACCTCTGGAATGTGATCAAGAGGAAGATGGATGGTCTGGAACTTGGTTTGTTTGCATTATTTGAGGTCTGAAAACACTGGACCTTTTTTGGTATTTTGACCATTTTTCACTTTCTGCAAATAAATGCTCTAAATGAAAATATTTGTATTTGGAATTTGGAAGTTATGTTGTCAGTATTTTATAGAATAAAACAAAAATGTTCATTTTACTCAAACATATACCTATAAATAGTAAAATCAGAGAAACTGATAATTTTGCAGTGGTCTCTTAATTTTTTCCGGAGCTGTAGAGTAATGCTGTACTAGCACTCAAGGCATTTAACATAGGTCTTAAATGATGAAAGAAGGGACACAATTCTAACGCAAAGCCGACTCTAGCAATTTTGGTGCGCTAGGTGACCTTGACCCTTGACCCCACCCACAGGTGGATAAATAGATTGCCATCCACCAGAGGTTTGACTCACCCTTTAAACAGCCAAACAACAAGATGTGCCGTGGTGCATTTGAGGGGAAAACAGGTTACGTCCATGAAACCTGCAGTCCCACAACAGAAAAAAATACTCCAAATGATGCATTTTGTTTGTGTATAATCATAATTTAACATAACATAAGCAGATTATAAGCTTTCCTCATTACAAGTCTACCTGTTGTCATATTTCTAGATAATAATAATTTCATACAAATAACTTAAGAATTTAATTAATTTAATAATAAATGCAAATACTAACTTTGAATTTAAGCAGAAAATGGAGGGAATTTTGTGCTAAGTTTATTGATGTACTGCAGTAGTACTTCATTTATATGTATGCACTAATTAGCACATCTTGCTACACATCTTGCTCGTACTAGCTGATAACTTGGCACTCCACCATCTCATCCAAATATGGTCATGTCAGGCTACAACAAGCCAAGAGTGTGATGGCCAAAAATGTGGCTACTACCATTTTCTTGAAGCTATCATTTATAACTTTACAGTAGTTTACACAACACCCGCAGGGTCTGTCTTTGACCAATAAGCAACAGTAAGCCTCTAAAACTCTGCCCCAAAAGTTCTTGAATAATTAGAATGTACTACTGCAGCAGCAAGGACTTTTGCTTATGCCTTTTTGACTGATTGTAGAAGGACTACATTGGTCCGGAGGCCAAAATGGAAGCACAGATCCTCAAAAGATTCTTGGTTTCCTGTGGTGAAACAACACACAGGTATGCTAATAATACAAATTTGCACACGTCTAAAATTTGCTGTATTGATTTTGTAGAAGACAACTCTGGACACTGTTCTTGGTTTCATTCAGAAAAATCCCAAACTTTTAAGATTGGACAAGAACACCTCCACAGAGACACTCTTCTTTATAACCTCTGCATTATATCATGGAGTCACTACAGTATAACTGTACATGTCTTTGTCAGTATTTATAGCTCTGTTTTTGGGACTGGGTGGATTCCAAGTCAAGCCACTTTGAAGAGCCAGAAAGGCCTTTTAGACAAAAATGATAAAAACGTTCACAAATCCTGGATTGATTGGCCTGGATCCCCAGAGAACAAGCTTCATTCTGGTGATGGCAGTCGTCCAGCACAATAAACTTAACTGAGATCTTCACAGGACAAATCGATGGTTTCATTATCAACTTAATTACTTGATACCATGGTATCTTCTACACCGCTGTCACTGTTGTCTTTTGCTGTTTTAATGACAGCCTGAGAGATACTGGACTTGCTTCAAAAAGGAATAAAATTACTGTCAGCAATATCAGCCTCAAACTAAATCGAATCTACGTAACCGAGATGGTCACTAAAACTTTTCCTGATATAACCAGCTTGTCTTTAACAGATTTATATCATTTTGTGAAACTCAGAAAGAAAAGAAAAAAAAGAAGAAAAAAAAAGAGGCGCCGGGTGAAGGTTTGTTTGAGTTCAAATGTGGCTCATTTTAGCTACAGGTTAAGAGTGATAAGTGATCCAGAGATAGCTGCATTTGAAGGCCATTACTGAGCAGCAGGAAGCAACTATTTCAGTGCACACACTATCAACTGATTTGCATCTCAAACACCTTTCTCTAAAAAAATGCTTGGCTCACTTCTCCGCTGGTGGGGAGCTTCATAATCTAGATAAGAGGTTTGTGATGACCTTCCCTGCCCCGGACTGTCAAGGCAACAGATCGTTACCATCTCTAATGAACTCAAAGGCCAGAAAAATAGCACATAAGCATGTAAAGCACACATTAATCTTGCAGCTTCTGTGCAGGAGGTCTAACGGTATCAGTGCCACATGCAGAGCAAGAAGGATCGTGAACTAATGTGGTGTTTGGCTTGAAAAAAGTATATTTAGTTTGTAGTTTGATTATAGAAAAGATGTTTTACTGTGGTTTTGCAAGTATTTAATGAATATTTCTGTAGTTCAAGTCTTAATAATATGATATGCAGATGTGCAAAGTCACAAAGCAGTTAACAAAACAAAATGCAAACGTTATGACAATTATCTTCCAACTTAAGGAGATTTTTGCCTCCCTCCACAACACGATGGAGCCAGTAAGCACATCTGAATATTAATGGAACAGTTGCCTTGAACAGCAGGCGTTTGTCAGGAACTTGGATCAGATTCATCATTTTAACCTGCTTGGCTCTGCTCGGGGATGGATGAGGGGTTCCCGCAGCACAGCGGCTGGCTTCGGATTCACTACCCACACTTGAACAGTTCAACGGGATAGAGGGTTGGGTAAAAGTACAAGAAAGGAAAAAAAAAATCAATGCCAGCATGTAATATTTTGAGAGTAATAATACATAATTTCCCCATGTTTTCTATTCTCTGATTTATATAATACATCAGAGACTCAGTTCCATTTTTAGATATCAGCATGGACTTTATCTGATCTTGACTGTAATTTTAACAAAACCAGTCAGTTTGACCAAGTGCCCCAGAGTCCACAATCTGCCCTACTACAGTCTTTGGTTGTGGCTCATGGACTTCCAACACCAAACGAATATTCAAGAGGACTGGTCAATACACTGTAATTAAGTTGATAGATAAGAATAATTTACTGAAAAAGATATTATTAATCAAATTCTTAGTGATTTTAAACATATGTCTGAATGGGAGGCCACACATGGGAGGCTGTCTGTTTTTATGTGTTAACCCTGCGGTAGAGTGGTAACCTGTCCAGGGTATACCCCTATGACCCTGAATTGGATAAGCAATTAAGAAAATGGATGGATGGATACTCAGTTATTTTGAAATAATGAACCCATTATTTTAGACAAAAGCAGGGATCTTATTTTTTGTGATTTTGGTGGCTGAAATGACAAGGGGCTAGCTACAGCTAGCTAGCTAATTAATGGTTAAACTTTAGCTCTGTGGAGGGTGGAAAATGTCATCTGCAGCTGAGTTTTTAATGTTTTAATAATGATTTAATACATGAAAATACTTTAAAGGGTGCCTAGGTATTATGGCTAAATAGATATGAAGTTGATATCCAATTGTACATACATTTTTTTCTACAGAATGTTTCAAAAATATCAATCCTTCAAGACTGTATTGATGCCATAAAGAACTGGATGGCTGCTAATTCCCTTTCACTTAACAATAGGAAAACAGAAGTTCTTGTTTGTGATCCTGACAGCTTTGTTCCCACTGTAATTAACAGTCTTGGTTCTTTATCATCATTGGTTCAATCAAAAGTCAGAAATTTAGGTGTTACATTTGACCAGACTCTTAGTTTTGATAATCATATTAATAGTCTTGTGTGATCTTGCTTTTTTCATCTACGGAATATTGCCCGCCTCAGTTGGTATCCAAATCAGAATTAGAAATGATTATTGTGCTTTTGTTTCCTCACAATTGGACTATTGTAATTCACTATACATTGGCCTCAGTAAGTCATCTTTGGATCGCCTACAAATGGTCCAAAATGCAGCTGGAAGGTTACTCACTAGGTCCTCTAAGTGGTCTCATGTGAAACCTATTTTGTCATCTTTGCACTGGCTCTCCATAAAGTTCAGACTTCAGTTTAAGATCTTGGTGATCACTTTCAGATACATGCTCTGCATGGTCAAATGCCTGTTTACTCTCACCCATATATATAAAACCTGTTCGTTCTAGATTGAAAGCTAAAGGAAACTGTGCATGTGAGGTTGAGGCTCCTAAACTATGGAATGCACTACCATTACATTTGAGATCTCTGGACTCTATTGAAACTTTTAAAGAGCAGCTCAAGACTTATTTGTATAGGCTTGCTTTTAACTAGTTTATATTGTTGTTGTGTTTTAATATTTGTATTTTTTATTTGTTGACTATTATTGTAAAGCACGTTGTGATCCTTATCTAGAAAGGTGCTATATAACTAAACTTTACTTACTTACTTACAGTTAGAGCAACGTGTCACAGAAAATAACGCTTGCATTTTATCTGGATCTTTACCAGTTAATCATTCATGTAAAGGATGCAGACATAAAAAAGGACTAAAGGTAAAAATGTTTTATGCTCAGCATATATTTTTGTACATATTTTCAGTATTTAACTTTTAATGTGACAGAAAAAAAAATTCTATTAAGATTTCTAGATTGCAAAATTAACAAATCCTATTAGAGGATAGAGCTGTTAATGTTAGCCTAAAGGTTTTTTCTTCTTCTTCACAATAACCTGAATTCCTGCAAGCTAATATAGTTTATTTAATGCTTTTGGCCTCAACAATTGTTATTGGAGGTAGTGAAAGTTAGCCAAATGTGCTAACATTTGCTATCATCTATCATACCTACCTGCAGTTGCTAAGGTACGCCTGGACAATCACAATTTAGAGAAAAAGTTGAGCAAATTATTGATTATTGAGGTTCGTTACCTTTTCCTGTTCATCAGCTTCCCTTAGGTAGACTCAGTGAGTTGATGTGAAAATAACACACTTGTCTCTTCTCTCATGAAATAAAAACTTGTACTGGTTAATAAGATCCTCAGATTCATCAGCGTTTACATGTCAGTCTTTTTCAACTGTCATCAGACTGTAAAATGAATAGAAATGGTTACTCAGTAATGCAAGCAACCATTAAGGCTGGCTTGTGTGGTTCATTTATCTATCGGGCAGATACGGCCCACTGAATTTAACAGCATATCTTCCCCCTTTTTTGATTAATTTCATAAAGTATACCTCCAGATGTAGTGTTAATAACTACCCTACATCTTTCAAGCAAGAGAATCTAACCCATATCTGTGCAAAATATATTTTATCTCTACAGCATATAGCCAAAAGTACATGGACACGACTGCACCAATGCATTATGGGGCTATTCAATAAGAACGTAGAAGCTGGGTGTAGAGATTTGGGGGCCATAGGTCTAACACTGGTTTTAGGTTATGAGGCCACAAAATCAGCAGTCCAGTTCAACTAAAAGGGAAGGCAAGCACATTTCAACGACAATGCAAATCAAATTGCTTTCCATAAAATATAAAAGGCATCAACAAAAAATGTAAAAACATATACAATCTAAGAGCATTTAGACAGAAATTAAAAAAATGTTAAAAAAAAAAAAAAAAAAAAAAAAAAAAAAAAAAGATTAGAAAAGGCAGAAGCTTCATTAATCACACAGAGTTTTCTATCTACAAGCACAGAGGCTGAGTTACTGATCCTTTTTAGCTGGCAGGCCTCCCCAGAAGTCATGCATGTGGCCTGTTTCATTACAGTGATCTATAGATAACAAGGGCCGCTCTTAGTCGGAAGCTAGTAAAACGGCATGGCTGAAAGTGAGAGATGCCTGTGAAGGATCCATTTCATCTCTGTTGTGATGACAAAGCAGCAGGGAGAGTTCTAAGCATGTAAGAACTTCAGTGGATCACAGGAAACACAGAAAAACAGCAAGAGTTTTGGAAACCACCTCATACCAATGAGGGGGAAAAAAGAGAAGGGGGAAATAAGAGAGCTGGTTTACTTAAGAGAGCGGAGGAAAGCTGTTAGTAATTTGGCTCATTTGTTCCACAGATGGAGATTAAAGAGAGGAAAGGGCTGAACATTCCCCTTCTCTTTTCTGTTTCATTCAAGCTGATTTCACAACAAGCCTAGGCACGGGCAAGAGAGGGGGCTTTTCTGTGGGTGACGTAGTAACAGAAGACAGAGAGAGGAAACTCCCACAATAGATTAGAGAGGCTGCTACACTTTAATGTATCACTAACATTACCTAAGCTTACTTAATCCAATTTTCACCCTCATAACCACAATTTTAGGCTTTCAAACGAGAGAAACACAATTTAAATTCTGTCAAGCATGCATGCTGGAGAGTTGAGAGTTTATTTACTGCATTAGGGTTAAGGCAAGTGAACACCAGCAGGTGGAATTAAAATACTTAGTTTTACCCAGATAGATCCAACATTGCGAGTCTGTCAGAATAAAATAGAGCTTTGAGAGCTCAAGACAGAAACTGCATTCTTTATTCAGTGAAATCCAAAGCCGTTTCTCTTTGTTCCACCACCACCAAACTTGCATTAAAGAATACTCAGTTGTTTGAGTGAGGACTGACAGCAGAAAGAGGCGGGGGTGAGGGGAGGCTGTGCAGCGGGAAGGCCTCTGAAGTCCCTATCTGTGCTTGGGCACATTTCTGGGCTGCTGTGGAATACTTTCATGTTAGCCAGAGTGACATGGCAGTAGGGCTGTGCTTCTCGCCTCCGTCTCCAAGATAAGCACTTTTTCCAATATGAATACAGATTAATCCCCTTTAATAAGCACTGATGGTGGGTGGAGGTGGGGGTGGGAGTGGCATAATCAGCATATAAAAATTCCATCAAATCTAATTTTTGCTGGCAGCGTGCCTCAACATAGTTGTGATTTACCACTCCTGTAAAGACAGCTTTAGGAGGCTGAGGCTGGACACTCTCGACACATCAACTAATTGTCAATGCCGAGAAGAGCACCGTAAGGCTCTTCACCAGCACTCTGACTCACATTCAAAATATCAACCTTCAATTTATACTGTGTTTGACCTTGTTTGTTCTTGCTACTCAACACTCTTTTGTGAAATAACCTGCGTTCTCTTTTGTGTCTCTGAGAAGTTTAAAACCAAGCTTTACTAACAAATGACCTGTTAGGAGCTGTTGTGGAAAGGCCAAAGTGAGTTGGCTTTTTGGGATGCTTCACAAAAAGAAACACAGGGAAGAACACTTTCTTTCCTGATGCATTGTACTACAGTTAGTTTAATTTAAAATGTAATTATTTTTTTTATATTTCTACTGTTTAAAACTTCATCTTTAGATGCAACTGCTATGCAGAGACAGCTCTTCTCTCAGATGAATTATTGTACAATTTTGATTCCTCTTAAGCTGAATTAGCTAAAGGGCAGATGATAACATAAGCCCATGAAACTGGCCCATTACAAATGTAATTTTACCCAAATATCTGTTGTCACAGTAGTAGGGGAACCATCACAAGTAAAGAACACAAAAATCAGAAAGAAAACAGCACCCAGCTGACTAAATGACACCAAAGGAAAGTAGATGCATAATTTCCAACACAACTTGAATCTTGAAAAGAAAGCAAAGAGGGATATGATTATTTAAGGAGAAGGAAAATGGACAGTCTGACCCTACACCACAAAAATGCCACAAAGAAATTTACACAAATCAGAATGAATCGTCATTCAAGAACAGATGGCTGATATAGAAATACACACAAATACAACACGACATGAAATACGGCTGTAGGTTGGGCGGGAAAAAAGAGTTTAAATTTGCAGGGCCCAGATCATGGCCAATAGCAAATTGAAATTCCTTTCACTTGTATTTTTGATTCTCCGATAGGATAAGTTGCGTTCATCAGTGTGAGCTTTCAATTTGCTTTAGCCATGACCATACGTGTGACAATCCAAACATATGCACTAGAAGCGGGCAGGAGATGAATCTGCGTTTGGATGGGGGGAGGAGACAGGACAAATGAACAGTACCTGCAGGGGTGAAGGTGAAGGACTGAACTGCAAAACAAGAAGACAGAGAAGTTGTGTGTTAAAAGCCTGCAGTGGTAAGCAGTGCTTTAGGGGTATCTGCACACTAGGAACTGGGTCAAGCTGAGAGGTGCTGAGGGTCAGAGAATGGGAGACCACAATGTCACCCAGTGTGCAGAGCGACAGCCAGAAAGCAGCCAGCTCAGAGGCCACAGAAGTGTAAAGACGGTGGCACAAACCAAATAAAACACACACACATACAAATGTGAAGAAATGAAGAGTAAATTAACCAAGTCAGCATATAGTAGCTGCCATCGTGCATACTCTTCTTGACTTGAAAAAAATCGTAAGAAAATATGGCTGCATAAATATGTGTCATGCTTATTTGTAAAGAAAGAAGTAACGCAAGAATACTGAGAGAATAAAACACCAAACTGTCAGTTCATTACCATTTTCTGTTCTCTAATTAAATCTTGTACCCCTGGCAGATTATGTGGACTTGGTGGTTGCTAGTATTGACTGGGGGTCACTCAGTAAGATGTCAGGGTCAGTGTGTGGGAGGAGAGCTGGACAAACCCAAGCTTCAGTGACCAGCGGAGTCCAGCCTGCCCACTCAGCTCGATCACCCTGGGCTAATAACCAACACCGTGGGTGGATTTGTCAAAAACTGTAGCCCTCTGGAAATGATTCATGCTGACATCTGTCTCCTTTTTGAGCTTTAACACAGTAGCCATCTCAACTTCATTGCTATGTTCTACTATATTTCATCAAGACTGCATCTATTTAGACTGAAAGATGATAATGTAGTAGTAGGAAAATACTCTTGCTTTGAAAGAAGAAGAAAAGCACTTGAGGGGTAAAAGAGATTTCCATTGATTGTTAAGGCACCAGAGCAGAATGTAAATATGCATGAAACTATGATCAGTCTAACCTGCATAGTTACTCAGGCCCTTTCTCTTCTTTCTCCTCCAGTAGAGCCAGATGCTGAAGCCCATGAGGATGACCCAGCAGGCCCCCCCAATACCGGCAATAAAAGCAGGCTGTTTCACCACATCAGTGATCTGCTCCGTGATGCTGTTGTTTCGGTTTCCATGTATAATCACGTCCCGAAACTCTTTACCTGGGGGTATAGGGACAAAAAGTCAACATTTAAATGATGCTGGCTGGATAGTTACTGAAGAGAAACAGGAATTTTCAATGCTGTTGCGTAACATTTGATTCTTCAAGGTGAAAGTTAACACAATAATACTGACGAGTTTGAAAATATTCCACTTTTTTCCACACCAATAGAAAAATAAAGGTTAAATAAAGGTTTAGATTAAGCTAAAAGAAAGTGGGTCCAATACATTTCAGATGAGGGATTGACCAGAAAAGCAGGACATACTATAGATCTAAAGGATGTGCAGTGAAATATATTTCATAGACTGAAAAAGACAAAGCCTAAAAGCTTACAACAAAACCCTGGGTGAGCAGGCTGTTTGCTTAGTTTATTCTCTAATTCACTCCACAGCTGGTAAAACACAGTGTGAAATGAGATGAGAGGACCCTGGTCTCTATTGATCTCCAATCACAGCTCACCCTGACTAGTGTGCTTCACAGTATTTCTTGCATGCATGTTAGGAAAAGTGCAAACCATGTGCCATTAACGTCCCCGCACACCAAACGGAAAAAAATGCACACTTATAAAGATAATAATGCACATATGTCTGCATATGCACATACAAAGATGCTCTGTGGTTATATTCTTTATATTACTAACCACATGAACACACACCCATTTGCACATCCACAGACAAGCAAACATACAACATATCATAACTGTAAGCTCAGGGCTCTGCTCTCAGAGATGGATTATGTGAGTGACACTGGGGAAATAAGAACATGCTGCGGGCCAAGCCATCAGTTATGGGTCAAATCAGGCACAATCTGCCATAGCTCCACATAAATCACATCCAGTCAGACTACATATCAAAATAATAGTATTTTAACAATATCATCCATTTGGTAATTCCTAGACTCTTGTGGAAAAAAAAAGTTGTAATATTTGCTCACTTCCTGAGGATAATACAATATTATTCTAACAATATTATTCTAAACCCCTAACATCAGTCATTCACTATGAAAAAAAAAAGTAGATTTGATGTCTATCAGTCAGTCTTACCAATGATAATAGGCTGAGGTTCACTCTTCACTCCAACCCCTGCACTTGTGCTGGCAGCCACTTCCACATGGTACACCACTCCTACCTGCAGCCCGCCCACCACTACAGAGCGTATGGCTGCATCCACTGTCTTATTAACATGGAAACGTGTCTCATTTCCTAGACACCAGATCTGAAATGGAAAAGGACAAAAATAAGAGATGCATTTTGCTTTGTGTGATTCAAATGAGAATCCATGCTGATGTGCTGGGACAAACCTTGTACTCTTGGATGATGCCATTCTGGTGATCTGGTGGAGGTGGGTCCCAGGAAATGCTTATGGAAGTGCTGTTCTGGTTTCCTACGGTCAGGACTGTTACCTGTTGAGGAGGGGCACTGGGAGCTGAAAGAGGAGGTGCAAAATATCCATGTCAATAGTCAAATACACTATATGTCAGTTAAGGTAAATAGAATCAAAAAAGAAGCAAGGACTAAGTACTAAACAGTATGCATACACTAGCAAATACACACAAACTTTTGTAAATGGTGATATTCTGTAAGAATGACCCAGGTGACTGAAGGCTGCCATGATGTTTCATTAGAGGGGTATTTACATGAAGATCAGAGCAGATCTGACATAGCTATAGCTTGTCTTTAACATCTCATAATGGTTTAATATATCATCCTCGTCTCCAGGCTGGTGGATTTGCACAGAAAGTACTAGCATTGATTTGTGGAATAATAGCCTGGCATAGTCAGGCAACCGCTCTCAGTTGCACTAAGACTCCAGCATTGACCAGGGTGACACATGGGTCAATGAGCTTATAGGATGAAGTGCAGACAAGAAGGAAATATGAAAAAAATACATTTTAGGAAAAGGAAACAAGGTCTCAGTAAACATATTGACTGATTCCATCGATCAGCCAGATGAAACTAAAGCCAGTAGGTGAGGATCAGAGGGACGCTTCAGGGTGAGGCCCATCTAAGTGAATCGGCACTATCCACAGGCAGCCAGGGAGTGGATAGAAACAAGACAGGTCCAAGCTTTCATAAACCTCTGTTGTTATTCTGATGGCAACAATCTTCTGACCCAACAAGGGGTAAAAGGAAAAATAAATAACAGTTGGCCCAACTGGAAATAACGTTTTAAAAATAATGTTTTCTCATTTCCACAGTGGCTGGCAGGGGTGCAGCACCACAGCAGAATACTGACAGGTCAATTACTCCTGTGCTGCCTCTCTCTCACCTCACCTCCATCCAAAATGGCACGTGTCACCCTGTAAATCTGTGCTCATCCCTCAGTGCAATTGGCTACACCAGCCCCCAGAGAGCCAGAAGGCCCTGGCATGGTAGAAGATGAATGGGTCCAATGATGAACCCAACACCTTAGCCAGATTAGAAACAATCTTCCAAAGGAGCATCTGATCAACCATCAAGCTCGGGGGTCTCCAACACTGAATTACATTCAGGTGACGAAGTGCTGGATTTGTGCATGGCAGTCATCAGAGGCAATGTCGTTCAAAGTTAATGTTATGAATGATTTAGCAGCTTATTATCATGCATATTTGTGCTAAACAATACACATTTTTCATTAGAGGCCTTGGAGGCTGCGCTAATAGAGCCATTAGCGGAGTGATGTATGGCAGGCAGGAATGTGACCCTCTGTCTCGCATGCACATGGCATGCTGTGCTGGGTGATGAAGGAATACAAACATATCATCCATACAAAAAAGGAGCCAATAACTGTTGTAAAGACTGGGTGGTGTGGGATCTCCCCAGAGATCAATGTACTGTAGATCATTAGTCTACAAATGAACATTTATACAAACATTACTGATTTCCCTTCCCCTTAAATAAGAATTACTTTGCATAAAACATGATCCTCTACAGTGACTTCTTAAGACAATTATGCAGTGGGAATCAGATGGCAGCCAGAGTTCATTTATCAGCCATGATATGACTATCCAGATGGACAGTGAGAGAATATGTGACAAAGGGAAAGGGAGACCACAAAGATGGACACAGCATTGGAGCGCTGAGCATACTATAACCCTGAATCTGCCTGGACCTGCTCTGGGGATTCTCTAATTGTGTTAGCTAATGGACAACCTAAGTTTTAATCACACTCTGAACTAAATTTCTCTATCTGTCTAGCCACCATTCTCAGTAGTCCTAGGGACTCTGAAGAGCCTAGAGCCCTGTGTTTGACAGTGTACTAACTATGACCAGGCACAGCAGCAGAGTTATGGCAGAAAATCATTGAGATTCTGCAGGACCTGGATGCAGATAGAGTACAAGCAGGGAGTGTTATCAGCATTGGTAATAGCTGTGACATGTGGGTTCGGGAGACCTCAGGGACAGGATGTGCCTTGGCATGTATGACTCTAAGGTATGTGTGTATTTGTGCCAGAGTGTGCGTTGGGGACAGCTGTACCGTGATAGCAGTTCCACTGCTGCAGTGCATACACTAGCTGACCACAGGAGATATGGTCCCTCTGAGAAAGGGAAAATAAATGGGCCTGTCATTCCGACAGGATGTGAACTGTCTTCTGTCCATGCAGGCCTGAATATGCAGTGGAAAGAGAGGCTTTGCCATTAAGTGTCTATATTTGTCTTTTTGTGCTGCTGTGGGGATGTACTATGTGTCTTTACTTTAGATCAAATCATAATTTATTTTAAATTATGGGATTAAAAGGGGGCAGCATGGTGGCGCAGTGGTTAGCACTGTTGCCTCACAGCAAGAAGGTCCTGAGTTCAAATCCATCATCTGGCCAGAGCCTTTCTGTGTGGAGTTTGCATGTTCTCCCCATTTTTGCATGGGTTCTGTCCAGGTACTCCAGCTTCCTCCCACAGTCCAAAGACATGCAGTTAGTGGGATTAGGTTAATTGGTAATTCTAAATTGGCCGTAGGTGTGAATGTGAGCGTGAATGGTTGTCTGTCTCTCTGTTTAAGCCCTGCGATAGACTGGCGACCTGTCCAGGGTGTACCCCGCCTCCAGCCCTGTGGTAGCTGGGATAGGCTCCAGCCCCCACCCGCGACCCTGATATAGATAGATAGAATGCTTAACAAATTTATTAGACCACCAAAACGAGAAAGACCATCCAGCATCACAAAGAGCTTTAATGCGGACTCTTTTCTTTTCAGTGAGTTCTAAACGTTTTACCATGTTGAACAGGAGTGAGGAATTTCAAAATGAATTCATGTTTTTATACCCAAATTTGAGCCGGCACGCTGGACTTCTCTGAGAAGTCAGAAATTAATCAAACATAACATTCAACCACTAAAACTATTTTTTCTGCTCAGGAATGCAAGTGAATAACTGTAATTTGGCATCTTAATCA
>VUQI01038090.1:0-32992 GCA_015106735.1 Paratilapia polleni | reverse complement strand
TGAATATGAACTTGGTTTTTTGCATTATTTGAGGTCTGAAAACACTGGACCTTTTTTGGTATTTTGACCATTTTTCATTTTCTGCAAATAAATGCTCTAAATGAAAATATTTATATTTGGAATTTGGGAGTTATGTTGTCAGTAGTTTATAGAATAAAAGAAAAATGTTCATTTTACTCAAACATAGACCTATAAATAGCAAAATCAGAGAAACTGATAATTTTGCAGTGGTCTCTTAATTATCAGTGATTTGGTCCACTGCCTGTTATCCCCTAACTCTTTTACTTTGCAAAAGCGAACCAAAAACAAGGATGTGTGAGGTATTGTTTTTCACACCTACCATTTAATAGAATAAAACATATTAAGAGTCATAAACATAGTACAGTTTGTTAGCTCCATTACCTCACAGCTGAATCTTGTGCTTCAGTGTGGCAGCCACATTGCGAATCATTTTTCCTCAACCTTGATAGAAAGCACAGTGACTTCAAGGAAAGATGTGAAGGAGAATTCATAAGGACTTAACACTGGGCTCCTTAATATTGCTGCTGACTTGGGTCTCAAACTGCAAGTCCTGAAAATACAGAAAGCTCATCTTGGATGCTTCGTATGAAAGAGAACTGGTGAAAAATATGACTTCATTTCGAAGATTAAAATTGTAAGGAGTATAAATAGCCTATAAAGTGAAATGAAGTGCTTAGTTACTTATCCTGTTCATTCATATTTTCTCTTCTTGCTGGAGAGATGAGCGAGTGTAACTAATGCCTTTATTAAGGCTTTCTGTGACAGAAGTAAAATTAATTAACTGATTAATTAATCCTAAAGCAGCAACACTTAAATTGAGGACATAATTAATGCAAACTAAATTATGGTAAATCTTGAATTAACTCTGATCAGTTTAATACAGCTCATAATCTTTATTTAGAGCTACACAAAGCAACAGCTTCATAGGAAGCAGTTTTTATTACAGCAGCATAATCTTCATAGGTCACCTGTGGGTTTAACAGCCTGTTGATGAAGGTTCAAAATATATCAGCCGGTTAAGGCATGAAATATCTTTTATCTGATTGTTTGCTTTGAACTGTGGGATGGCTTTATCTGCTTTCCTTTCATAAAGGATGGTCCAGTGTATCATATCCTAAAGGAAGTAATAAAGGAAGCACTGAAGCACCTTTCCCAAGGATTTAAAGAATTGGACCAGGTCTTATTGTGACTGCCTCAAAGATACTCCAGAGTTACTTCACTCTGTTAGGAACCTTCCTAAAACTAAAGCCTGTCTTTATCAAGGCAGGAGGTCTTGCCACAATTAAAATCAAAATGTAACTTGCTGAATTTTCAACCAAATTTCAAGTGCTATGTTTGGCATTTACTTATGATAGAATTTTACAATTTTCCATGGGAAGTGCTGTACCATCACTGCCTGAGAGTGGTTGTTTGATGAATTTTTGTTTTGCAAAAACGATCAAAATAAATGTGACACGTACAGTGTGGCGTGTGCAGCCAGTGCTGTCAAAGATTCAACAGTGTGTTTGCGTGAGATGTGTCACATGTTTTTTCCCAATTAGCTTTCAGCTGAATAGTTTGTCCTTGACAATTAGACATGGACCATCCTGCCTCATCTGCAGGGAGGATGGAGGAGGACAAACCTGTTTTGATGTGTGAGTCATCTTGTAAGGTTATGGTTTTACTTCATGAGAGCAAAAGTGTGCCCATCTCCCTGTCAGTCTGTCTTTCTGTCCTGTCCTTGACTTTCACCTCTCCTCTTCAGCTGTTTACACCGAAGCAAGCAAACAGATGTGCAGAGAGCAGAGCGATTGGTCTGTCAGGCTAGTTTCACTAGTTTTGTGGTTTGTTTACAGTTTTTCTGTGGACCTAGGCTGTATATCTGTTGCTTCTGACTCTTTTTGGAATCAAAAACTCAGCAACATTTGGCAGCAAGTCTTCAGTAGAGACCATTCCTGATAAGGCTTCTGTGGACTGTGGACCAGGGCTCTGCTGTTTTTCCTATTACCACTGACTTGTTCACAGAGTCCATCAATTGCGATCTAGTTATGATCAGCAGATAATTACTGACACAGAAATTAATTTCACCTTAAAAGTCTTTGTCAGTGGCAGTTTACAGTTAACATTTCACGTCACCACTTTATAGCAACATCAGATATTTTGTCATGTACACCCTCCTCATAAGTTTATACTATGTTATTAATTCTGAGTGGATTAATAGATTTAGATTTTTTTTTTCTTTATTTCATTTTAGATTTATTTTAAGATAAATAATTTATTTAGTAAATATACATAAGGGGAAATGGCTATACTCATGAACCAGCTGATCACAGAACAGATTTTAGTCAGCAGCTCTCAGTTGACCTTTACCCTGTTACCAGAGAAATGTGTATACAGTCATGTGACAAAGAAAGTACACCCTCTTTCAATTCTTCTTATGGTCCTTACCAAATTTTAAATTAAATATAAATTCAAATGAACAACAACACATGACATATTACACTGTGTCACTGTGTATTTATTTAACAAAACTGAGCCAAAATGCAGAAGCAGTGTGTGAAAAACTAAGTACACCCCATGATTCAGTAGCTTGTAGGACCACCTGTAGCAGCGATAACTTGAAGTAATTTTTTTTCTGCATGACTTTATCAATCTTCTACATCATTGTGGAGGAATTTTGGCCCACTGTTCTTTATGTTGCTTCAGTTCATTGAAGTTTGTGGGCATTCATTCATGCACAGCACTTTTGGTCTCGTCTGTCCAAAGGACATTGTTCCAGAAGTTTGCTCAAATGCAGTTTTGTAAACCTAAGCCATGCTGCCATGTTGTTTTTTAGAGAGAAGAGGCTTTCTCCTGGCAACCCTTCCAAACAAGCCATACTTGTTCTGTCTTTTTCTAATTGTACTGTCATGAACTTTATCATTTAACATGCTAGCTGAGGCCTGTACAGTCTAAGATGTAGCTCTTGGGCTTTTTGCAGTTTCTCTGAGCACTGCACAGTCTGACATTGGGGTGAATTTGCAGGGACGTCCACTCCTGGGAAGATTGGCAGCTGTCTTGAATGTTTTCAACTTTTGAAAAATCTTCCTCACTGTAGAATGATGGACTTCAAATTGTCTGGAAATGGTCCTATAACCTTCCCAGATTGATGAACAGCGGCAGTTGATTCTCTAAGATCATTGCTGATGTCTTTCCTCCTTGGCTTTGTGTCAAAACACACCTGAATGCTTCAGACCTGCAAACTGCCAAAACATCTTCTTTTATAGAGGTGCTCACACTTGCTGATGATC
This sequence comes from Paratilapia polleni, assembly GCA_015106735.1. NCBI lineage: Eukaryota > Metazoa > Chordata > Actinopteri > Cichliformes > Cichlidae > Paratilapia > Paratilapia polleni. The sequence goes on along the minus strand of VUQI01038090.1, from coordinate 29,702 downwards.
AATTACTCAAGTGCATTTGATTACCAGCACCTAGCTGCTACTTAACCTCTTAATTCTTATGGAAGCAGTAAGGATGTACCACTTCTGCTTTTTGGTTTAGCTTTTGTTAAATAAATAATGACACCCTGTAACATAATGTGGTGACAATCAAGTCATTTCAAATCAGAGACAGTGGAAAGGGAGTGAAGCACATCACATTTCGGTAGTTGCACTGTGAAATGGGCCAAAATCACATTGCTGGGTAGTATCATAAATTTTATGTTGGCACGGTGAAGTTTATTGGCACAGTGAAGATAACTGTGTGTTGGCTATTCTCTTGTGTCTTAAAAATTTAATTAGACTCTATTGTGGACATAAAAAAAACTTTTAAATTCAATTAGAGGTTATTGCGGGCATGAAAAATATATTCAAATTAATTTAACTGATAGGAAAGCAGTTCTTTCTAAGGATTAAATTTTGAGCATTAAGCAAAGACAAGGAGATACACATGTAAGTGCAATCAATGTAAAGTATGGAATTTATTACTGAAATCTGCAGTTCTAAAATGGTTTTATTATTTTAAAAGAATTTGAACTCATGGGACATTCAGTTTATTAGCAGACCCATAAAAATCATATAGATGCTGTATATTCACTCCTCAGTTGCCATTTTTTTAGACACAGGTGCTCTCTCCCACACACTGACATTGTGCCATGGTGTGCACTAATGTGTGGGGGTGAGATGGCCTATTAGTCTCTAGATAGCCCTGTGTCTGATCTGATGCTGACATTTAGGTCTGACCCATGTAAGAAAGTAATCTAATTAGTTTGTGGGGGCGGTGAATGTTTTTTTTTTTTCTTTTTGCATACTTAAAGAGTTAAACTGTATCTTACCCATAATACAACTTGTTCCTTTTTATAACTTTGAATAATTTGTTCAGCTCCAACACATTAATGACTACATACCACATCTAAAACACATCTTATGGACTGTGGCCATGGATGTATACTTGACATGTATACGCTTCTCTCACTGTGACTGTAGACAAATTGGCTAATTATTCTTCAGAGCAGACACGCTCCTCTGAATGAATCACCAAAATGACCACACGCATGCAACATGGAAGACTCATTTATTAGTCTGATTGTCGGTCTGATCTGAAGTTGGCATTTAACAGTGACAACAACATTCAATAAACTAACAACAGGAATAGATTGAGTCTGAAAAGCAGCTACAGGGTCCCCTGAGAGTACCACAGCAGATGTAATGAAAGATGCAATCATCCAAATAACTTTAAATGAACATTATGAATGTTGTTTCAAACTTGCCAGAGTAGTAAACAGCTGCTTTTGCTTATGAGGGTAAATATGCAGTCAGCACTTCTCCTATGCATAATTTAAATGGTCTCTCAGTAAAAGAAACTAAAAATGACTTTTGTGTAGATGTGGATTTTGGTGGTTCTCTGGTATCCCAAATTGTTTTTGAGAGACATTAATTCTGCCATGTAGCGTGTTCAGTCATGCACTTGGAACACCTTTATACATTAAGGTTAAAAAGTTATAAAATGTTCAGAATGCAGACATTGATTAAATGACCCTTTTTACTCTTACATGCTTTCAGGCTGATGACAGAGTCCAGAATTACAAAAGCCACAATGCATCATGAACAGATTAAAAAAAAAACACAGGGATGACAACAGGCACTAAGACTGAGTGGAAGATAGCACTATTTATATACAAAAGGGTAATGTGGGAATTGGACACAGGAGAGTAACAAGACACAGGTGAAGATAATCAAAGACAGCGAGACAGGACAGGGACTAGAGACAAGTAACTACCAAAATAAAACAGGAAGTGAGACCGCCAACTAAACAGGCCAACGCAGATGCATGAATAAACTTAACATAGGGGAGTTGACACAAGAAGATGGGACAGAAAACACTGAGGGATCAAAATAATACAAACTGGAACTATGAGCTAAAGACTTGCCATATATTAAAATCAAGGTGAAAAATAATAAACAAACTAAGAACTGAAGAGAGAACATCTTAAATACAATTCAATGTTCAAAAAACCTCAAACACAATGTGAAAAACCCAGAAATCATGACAAAGTCTAGTTTGTATCATTTTACAAGTTTCTAATATTATACACTGATCAGCCAAAACATTAAAACCACTGATAGGTGAGATAATTAACACAGATTATGTCTTTGTAAAGCAGCAGGACAACACACCTACAACACTACAAAAACTGCTCAGGAATGGGTTAAGGAACATGACAAAGTGCGCAAAGTGTTGTACTAGTCTCCAGATTCCCCAGATCCAGTCCAATCAGGCATCCACAGGATGTGCCTTGAATAGACCATATTTATAGGGATCCCCACAGCACATGAAGAATCCAGGGCCAACATCCCAGAAGAGAGAGGTCAGAGCTTAGGGGACTTATGCTGTCTAATCTATGGCTCACCATGCAAAGATAAAAGTAAAAATGTAATGCAGGATTGTGACTGATTTCATTACAGCATAAGATCATTTTACACAAATGTCTCATGGGTAAGACAATATACTGTTCATTCATCTCATTTTCAAGTAGCAACTGCTGCACACTTACTACAGCTGACTTTCTGATTTTGTGAAAATCCAAAATCCAATCACCTCAATGTATTGGATATGTAGCTGAGAAAGTACTGCATCACTATGACTGCAAAAGTGAAATTGTTATCTGGAAGTCATACTAAAGAGTCTGCAAAGACAGTTACTCCTAAATCCTTTTACAACCACTTTCATCTTTCTTTCTTTCTTTCTTTCTTTCTTTCTTTTTTTCAAATGATTCACTCAAGAAGGATTTCTGTCTCAGCCACAAGCTATTGAAAGTATAACTTTTTATGACAAACTAAAAACACTGACATAAACAAAGAACTTGCTTGAACCACTGTCTGACTTCCCCTGCTGAATGTGTCAATGTGTGTTGTTGTCTAACTGAGGCAACATATGTGGGACAATTTCAGGTATGTATGTACATGTATTGTTCTTATTTTGACACATAAGATATTACTTTAAATTAATTTTAACTATTAAAATCACAATAACATATTAAATACAATATAACAATGTCTTTATACTTGTCTTGCTTCATATTACACAAACATGCGCCTTGAGCATCGAACGTTACTGGAAATGACCTGCTTGCAGCTCCCCTCCCCTCATTTGAAGATGGAGCACAGCTCGACCACTCTCCATGCTGTAATGACAGTAATCTAATGTATGATATGATGCAATGAAATAAATACATCATGCACCTGCTCCTAGAAGGAAAGTGTAATGGTAAATTAACTCTTTTCTACTCAGTTTGAGTACTCAAAGCGCTTTATACGACATGCCCCATTCACCCTATCACACATACATTCATACAGCACTTATTCTACAGTTAAGCGCTTTTGAGCTAACATTCACACACACTCCGATGAACGCTTCAGGGGCAACTTGGGGTTCAGTATCTTGCCCAAGGATACTTCGACATGCAGACTAGGGGAGCCAGGGATCAAACCACTGACCTTCTGATTGCTAGATGACCATAAGCCATAGTGTGCAATGGCCGAAACAAGTATGTGGCAGTGGAACATATGGGTGGGAATGCGTGTGAAACATGTTTAATTCCGTTATTTATTTATTTATTTCCCCCCAGAAAAACAGACTTAGAAAAAGAAGTAAATAGGGCAACAAGGTCTGCTAATCAAATTTCCAAAGTACAGGTTTATTTAACTTTGACTCAGGTTACATGACTCAAACTCATCCATCTGTGACTGTGATGATTTCATACTTCACTTGGCAAATAAATAGACTATGATATCCCATCACTTTCTTACACCAAGTTTAATAAACTTGTGCTTGAATTGTACCTGGACTTATACTGTATTTATACTCTACTCACATGCAAACAGAGTAAATTTCCAAAAGGATAAAATATTAGTTTTTTTCTTGAAGGCTGTTACTTAAAGAATGTACATCCTTCAACTCACTCTTTTCTCCTTTACATGGAGCAGCGGTTCTGATTTAGCAGTCCATGTGCGTCCTTTCCCTTTTATATTCACGAGTGCAATTAGTTTGAATTTTGAAAAATAAACCTTTGTTCAGTGGATCACAGTTTCATGGCTCATTTCATTCATTGCTTTCTGACTGGATGCCAATGATGATAGCAAACTTTTCTTTCTGAACCTTCTAATTAAAAAATGTAAAAAGTTATCCAATTTGTCCAGTGGAGTTCTACCTGTGAAAAATCCAGACTTTAAAGCATCAAAGCTAAATCAAGTGCTTAATGAGCTATGCATGACTGTGTGCATGAAAACACTTGATCATTAATATGCAGAACAAGACTGAAAGGTCAATTTAGTCAGGTATTCAGGTGCTTTGTCTAATGAGTCTACCGAAGAGCAATTACATCTCTGTCTTTGCCCCTGTCTCTTTTTCCTTCTTTAATTCTCTAAATTTGGCTCTGACCTTTGCTGCAGGATGCAGGACATTCTCCACTGCCTGCAACAAAGACAAAATAAACACTACAGAGAAATGTGTAACTGAATGACCAGGTTAGATTGTGTGAATATGCAGTAAACATCAGAATTTAGTGACTGTGACCATTATCTGTCGCAGAGATAAAGCTCCTTCTTAAATACAACATGGAGGTAGCCAGGTCCCACAGTTGTTGTTGTGCAGAAGAATCATGTCAAGATTTCAAATACACAACATGTACTATCTGAAAATCAAACTATGTATTTGTGTTGTGACTTAAAGCCAACTGAAGTTGGTTGAACTGTTACCTGCAAGTGAAATAACATACTATATAAAATTTACTTTTTATTCCAGAACAGAAACAGTAATGCGACAACCTAATCTAAAGAAACAATCGCAATTTCTTACCAAACAGTACAGCTGTGCTGCACTTTCAGTTGTTAGTGAGACATACTCTTTGAAAAATAACAAAACAATGGAATCTTTTATGCATTACAAATATTTGGTAAATATCTTCCAAGGCTGCTCTAAAGGTAATTGCCATGATTGAAACACGTTTTAGGAGTGTTTTTGTCAGCTGCTGTAATACGAAGAATAACTGAAGGAGCTGTGACGTGAATTCCTGAACTAAACTGGAATAAATAAATTAGCCAAAGAGGTCACACCATCTGGGTATGGTCCATGATTGCCTAAAGTGCAGAATGAGGAAGATAAGCAATGAGAATAACATGTTGTATGTGACACCTGAATGTGTCTTTCTTTTGTTTTATACAATGATCACTCCTGATGCTCTTATACTTAATTTTCCAGGAGTTCCAGGAGGGTGGACTGGTAAGATTTAACAGCTGTGGCCTAAAAATGCATTTTTATTTCACCTTGACATCAGGCTTGGGTAGATCGAAGTGTGCGGTCTGTGCAGGCTGAGCTGGTGTGTAAGTATCTGTCACGCTGGCATATAAAATTTACATGATGGCTGTGCTGGTCTCTGCTCTGCTGTGTGTGGGCCCCCCACTGGTATGTTATTGTCTGACCATACTGAAATAGTGGACCTTAATCCTCATGTCTAAACAGACAGTACATCAGTGGTATTTCTGGGATTCTTCAAAAGTCTGACAGCTTAGGGGCACAAAGAAAGAGATGAACAGAAAATATATAGAACAGCGATTTCTGTGAAACAAAGATTCAAATGAACAAAAAGCATATTTTAAAATCTTTCATTATGGGTTTATGGAGAATAAGGCAGAATAGCTCAGGATAAAAGAACATAAAATGGTGTATGAGTGAGGTTAAATGATACAACATGAGTGTGTGAAACAGGATGTTTGGGTCCAGTCTGAGTAGAAGTTTTGTTTTGTTTTGCTTTGTCTTGGGGGCTGAGGGGATAAATGAAGAAGAATGGAAGATAATATTTGACGAGACACAGTTGGTCGACTTATCCTCTCTGATTTTTGCACCATCTGTCCAGGTAAATGTGACAGGTCAGCAGTTTGTGGCTACAGCTTTGACTGAAGCAAACTATCTATTGTTGTGTGTGTCTCGCTGACTGGAAGGTTTACTTGGATATCTGCTGTCATCTCCTGGTGGGTAACTGCAAATGGAAATCTGGTTAATTCCTCGCGCAGGGAGGAATTCACAGCTGCAAAAAAGCTTGTGACTCTTTGGATTTACTGGGATCTCTGATTTGATTACTCATAAAACATTTCATCTTCAAATGCAATATGACTAAATTAATAACACAAACATTTATAGTTTTCAGGCCTTTTTTATAAGTACAACTTCTCTACTGTTATATTTGGAGTCATGAGTTCTGCATTGTAGTACCCTTATGAGTAAAGCCATACGAAGTTTGGTTACTGACAACATCTTCTCTTCTTTGAAAAAACTGGTAAAACCAGCTGATCACAACAACTTTCACAAGACCTTAGAAGAGGCGTTATAGAGATGCCAAAAGGTGGCATTTCTGGGTGCTCTTCGGTCCATAATAAAGGAAACTGTCTACAAATGGAGGAAATTCAGGACTATTGCTAATCTGTTGGTGTATTTTATGCAGAAATCACAGTGACTCCAGTCGTTTTTTGCAACTGTAATTTTAGCCAGCCTTTTAATTCTCTCCATAATGGACAAACCTCAATTTAAAAAGCTCAAATATACATAAACTGATATCAACTGGCAGCTGAAATGCTTTTTAAACGTGCGTGTCGTTCGTTTTCGCTTGTTTTATTGTGTTTGGTGGCCACAGGGTGACAGCAAAGCTCTTTCATGCAAAGGGTCACAACTGGATCCATTGTGTGCCTCAGCACCCGGTGTTGCCATGTCCGTCTGAAAAAAATGGGACTTTGCATTGAGCTACTTGAATTTCCTACAGGTAGGCTCATTGGAAACGTATTTTTGTCAGCTAACGCCCTCATTGCAATATTTGGACTTCTGTTTGTCCACTTAACAGATTTTGTTTTAGTCAGTGGAGCACAGGCTTATTAGCTGTCACAAATATTAGATCCTATCCTACCTAACAAAATATGCATGATTAATTTTATATTTATGTTTTTGATAGACACGCTACAAAAAGATACGACGAGTCCTCGAGCCCATCTGACTAAAAGTCACATTTAGGAGGTCATTTGATGTTGATATCTCTTGTTTCTCTCGCGATATCTGGCAACCCAAAGGCAGTTTTTTCTCCCGTCAGCCCGTCAAAATACAGATTGGAGGTCTCTTATTCCCCCCGCGGAAATGTTCAGAACAGAAAAACTAAAAGCTTTGGTCAGTGACCGACTACAGGCGGCTGCGGAGGAGATATTCAGCCTCTTTGAAAAAACAATAAGAGACTATGAGAAGGAAGTGTTTCGTTCAAAGCAGGAGATCGAGCGACAACAGCGAAGGCTGGCCGGGTGGAAAGGTAACTGCAGGACGCACACTGGAGTTAACCTCACTGAGGCTGTATGCGCACTGTTTAGCATTTGTTAAATTGAACTAAAGCCTTCAGTCTTAGGGAACATCTACTAGATACTTAGTCTGTTAAATAGGAGTCAGCAAATAGCGCCATTTTGCATCCCTGAATGAGGGAGGGGGATGCAAAATGGCTGTCACTGCAAAATACAGCACAACTGTCCACTTCTGTCCTGTCTGGTAGATAGATTAGAGAACCAAAAAAAAAAAGATTTATAGAGTGAGGTTTTGGAAACAAAAAGAAACTTTTTTTTTTCTTTTAAGAAGTAAACCTGTTCTAAGTCCACAATATGCCTCGTAATAGCAGAGTTCAGAGTTTGGAGATAGTTGATTAGAAGCTTATTCATTTCCCTGTGGTGCACTCCAGTTTGTTTATAAAAATCGTGACTGTACAGCAGTGTACTGAGCTGGTGTTATTATTGTCATAAACCCCAGCATGAAAAGGACTTTGAGTGTTTGTGGTAGGCTTCATGCATCTGCATCTTTACAGCAAGGCACACCTACTTGTACCGCAAGTGCCGCACTCACATCATTATGCTTTAATAAAATCTAAACAGGTGACTTATTAAAAAAACATCCACCTGCTCTACAGTAGGCTATTTAAAGCATATTTACATCGTAGTACAAAAAAAAAGGATTTGGTCTCTATAGCTAATTTCCCCCTTCATAATTATTTGGATATTATCAAAGCTTAAAGGACTCAGCTGTAGTTGTGAACTGGACCTCTGATTGTGTTTGTGCTGTTGGTGCCTTTTGGAGCATTTTATTGGAACTATCTGATAAATAATATGGCCTTTTGTGAGGTAAAGGCCATCAAAGAAGTTTGTGCTTTGGTCTTGGTGAGCATTTTAATAACCTGTTACTTAGCACAAATTAGCAGACATCAGTGTCTGTGTATGTACATTTTGTGGATGCAACTTGCTAAACAAGCTTGTTAGCATTAGTTGGTAACTTAGGACTCTGCTCTCTCCTCTGAATATGCTCGCTTCTGGCTTCAAAAAACCAATATGGCGGCGTCCAAAATGCTAACACAGAGTCCTTCGTCTGGATGATCCCTGCAAGCACACCCAGTCCCCAGCGTCTACTGGTTCCAACCTCAGTATCCCAGGTGTGGTTTGAGGTAAAGCCCTCTCAGGTGAGGACAGAGCCTTGTGGCTGTTTAGGAAAGAGACCTCGTCAACTCTCAACTCCTCCTCTGTGGCTCTGACTGCATCTGAAAGAGTTGTCTCTCTATTCAGAGCCTCATCATCCTACTCTTCTGCTTGTCTTCCTCCCTCAGTTCAGCCAGCTTGGCCTCCTCTTCCTCTGCTAGGAACTGGTGAAGCTTCTTAAACTGCTCTTTAATTTCTGGTGTGCTTTTGTGAGTCTCTGCAGATGAGGCACGGCGGCTGCCGATGATCCAGGCAGAAGAGTTTAAATTTTTCAGAGTGCAGAATGTAGAGAGCCTCTGAAGCTCTCCGATTCCTCTGATCTCTGTAGAAACGACTCACTTAGATTCTTTAAAGTTGGGTTTAAAGCAAACTGGACACACACGTTAGTATCTCTCTCCACCAGCTCTTCAGATGGTCTTTACAGAAGCTGTGTGGCAGCAGTCTAAGCACAGATGTCCAAACTCTCATCTCTCCAGCCACTGCCTCTGGTGGTTATGAAGGGATATAGAGGCATTCCAGTAAGAGCCAGGAAACATAATCTCTCCAGTGTGTTGTGCGTCTGCCCATGGGTCTCCTCCTAGTTGACCATGCCTGACCTCCTCTGCTCTTGGAGGCATCGTAGTCAGATGCCTGAACTACCTTAACTGACTCCTTTTAGTGCAGAGGAGCAGCAGCCCCTGCTGAATGACTGAGTTCCTCACCCTACCTCTAAGGGTGATCCCAGACACACGTCCTCATTTTCACTGCTTGTCACTACCCACATCTCGCTCTTACCACAGTAGACAGCTACAGCATCATCGTCACTGCAGACCCTGCACCGATCCCCCAGTCAGTCTCCTACTCCATTCTCTCCCATTGCAAGCCCTTGGGGTACTTGAGCTTCCCACCCTTCACAGATCAGATGCCATAGCCTCAAAAGCTCAATCACATTAGGTCCTTAAGTTTCAAGCGTAATGTCATGCACCTTTTAGTCCGTTTTCCTCATCTTTGAGGAGAACTTCTAAAGCTCTCTTAAAGTGAACACTCGGTTTTTGATCAAGGACTTACTTGCTCAGTCTTGGTTTTGCCAGATGGCCCACTCTGAGTCCTGCAGTTTCAAAACTTCCTCAGTTTCATACTTAACATTTCATATTTGTGCTTCTGGGCATGCTTAGCTATTATTTATGTTATGCAGCTATATTTACAATAAATAAATAGTAAAATATAAGTGGAAAAAAAAATTGAAGCCGTCTGAATACTTTATAAAGCTAAGGTATAATCCATTTGTTTCAGGGAGCCTTAGGTAGAGAAAACTTCAGTCAGTAAGGAACCACAAGGCACTGTTACCACCCTTATCTTTCGTCTTCACTCCTGCATTAAAAACAATGGATCATGACACAAAGATTTGTCGTTATTACACTTAAGAGTGTTGTAACAAAACCCCTTAATGTATTATTGATATTACCGCATTTGAAACTTGATTTACTTGATTTTTTATTGTAGCTAGGCTTCATAACAAAGCAGATTCTTTCCTTTCACATCACAAACAAGAAGTCGTCATAAGATTACGTTCCAGTGTTTCTGTTGTTGTTGCCTTCAAAGGAAGTATTAAGCTGTAGTTATTCTGTTGCTGTTCACATCTTTTCAGCAGCAGACTACACATCACAACTTAAACATTTAAAATTCTGATATTTGTATTTACTGCCCTGACTGTCTTGTATAGCTTTCTGTTAAATATGTGCAAATCAGAGTTTGTGTTTGATAAAATTAAAGCCTAAATCTATTTTCTGATGTGTGATACTGTCCAGCCCCTCTGCAGCTCTCTGTTCAGGAAGATGGTGTTCCCTCTGAGCAGGATCACCCTGAGAAGAAGACGGACCTGCGTGAGGATGGCCAAGAGCCCCTGATTAAAGAAGAGCAGGGAATGGAACTGTGGACAGCTTCAGCATGTGAAAAGCAGGAAGAGGCTGACACCAAAGACACTATGTTTAATATCATTTATGTGGAGAGAAGTGAGGATGAAAAGCGTTCACCAAATCACTGCCAAACCGTCGAAAATGACAAGGAAGAGCATTTGCCTAGATGCTCATCTCAAACTGCGAAAGAAGGCTGTGGTGCATCAGAGCCAACCAGTGACTGTCCATCAAGTGAAATAAGTGATGATGAACAGAGAGACAGTCACTCAGGTGTAAACAGTAAGAAACTACAGAAGTCTGGAGAGACAGTAGACAAACCTTACACCTGCAGCATTTGTAACAAGAATTTCAGGATTAAATCCATTCTGACTCGTCACATGAAGACGCACACGGGAGAGAAACCCCACATTTGCAGTGTGTGTGGTAAAAGCTTCATCCAGCGCTCCTATCTGCAGACTCACATGAACTCACACTCCGGACAGAAGCCGCACACGTGTAGTTTTTGTGGCAGGGGATTCACCCAGGTGGGAAACATGAACGCCCACATGCGTATCCACACAGGAGAGAAGCCTCACAGCTGCACTGACTGTGGTAAAAAATTTAGGGAGAAAGCTGACCTTATCAAGCACACAATAATTCACACAGGTGAGAAACCCTACAGTTGCACCGTGTGCGATAACAAATTCAGTGCCCAGTCTAACCTTACGCGCCACATGAAGACTCACTCAGGCGAGAGGCCGTACAGTTGCACAGTTTGTGGGAAAAGATTCATCCGGCGCTCTCATTTAATCATTCATATGAAGACTCACACTGGAGAAAATATCTAGACTTCAGAAATTATTTGCTCCATTGCATTTTTCTGATAATTTCCTGAGTGGGTCAGGACACATATTAGATGAACCACAATTTAACCAAATACTGAAAAGTTTCTTACTCTGCGCTATTGTAGAAAAATATATGGAGAAAGTTGTAATACTGTACATCATTCCAGGTGATTTGGTAAGACCTCAGTCACACAGGCCTAGAGACCAGTCAGTGTTGCCTGACAACCACTGGTCGGTAGGGAAAAATGTGTATTTTCTGAGCAGTTGGTGAGTGGTTGCTAGCGGTTGTTGGCTGTTGTTAGGTGAAATTGGTGGCAAAGAGGTACACGGTGCTGCAACAAAAACCTCCTTGCAGTTGCTTTGGTTGCTAGCAGACCAAACAGGAAATGGAGCACGTTCACCATCAAAGTAAAATTTGTGCCTTTTGAAATATGTTGGTTGCAGCAATAGGGCACACCTTTTACTTTGATGGTGAAAGTTCTCTGTTTCCAGTTTCCGTCGCACTTTTTCAAGTTTCACTATTCAGTTCAATTCAATTCAGTTTTATTTATATAGCACCAAATCACAACAACAGTCGCCTCAAGGCACTTTATATTGTGGGGTAAAGACCCTACAGTATTAGACAGAAAACCCCAACAATCAGACGACCCCCTATGAGCAAGCACTTGGCAACAGTGGGAAGGAAAAACTCCCTTTTAACAGGAAGAAACCTCTGGCAGAACCAGGCAGAGGGAGGGGCAGCCATGGTTGGAGGTGAGGGGAAACAGAAGAGAGCAGAGGGAGACAGGACAATAGACACACCTATGGGAGAGAGACAGAGTTTAATAATAACTACCGCTTTGAGAGAAGTTGGCAAGTGTTTGCAGACAAGTCTGAGTTTTCCATGCAAACTACAGCCGACCACGGCAATCTGCTAGTGACCAAAACAATCACATGGAGGTTTTTAGTGTAGCACTCTCTTGACAACTGGCAACCTCCAGCAACCATTCGTCACAAAGACACATTTTTCCCTAGTGATAGTTGGTTCCCAGGGGGTCACTGACTGGTCTCTAGGCCTGTGTAATGGAGGCCAAATTTGTGTTGAGAACTGTAAAATAGTCAGTTAAGGAAAGAAAAAAAATTGACATTTTCATCTTTTTCAGAATCATCAGTAGATCTCCACTTTGTCAGGGATGCATTTTTCAGTAATTCTAGATGATATATTTTTATTATTGTTAACAAAACCCATGAGAAGAGCAATACATACAAATTGTCGTTATGTTCCATGTTGTCAGTGTCATTCAAACTTAATCCTTTGAGGCCTAAATCATCATCACAATCCTAACTCAACCCCTAAATCTGACCATGGTCAATCAGAATATTGACCAGGGTTAGAGTTAGGGGTGTTTTTGTTAAATTATTCTCCCAAGTCTTGGCAATCAGGGAGAAAGAAAATAGTCATTCTAACTGACACACATCAAAAACTATTCACATTTTTTTCAAAAAGTCTGTTTTGCTTTTCTCCAAAATATAGTGTTAGGGTACCACCTATGATGCCTTAGACCTCACAGGGTTAAACAAGTTGATTCCTTCTGAAGATGTAATTCTTTGAGTTCCACTTACAAATGCAAAGGCTCAGTGATTTCCCAATAAATCTCTTCATTGTAGTTTTTTGCACATATTTGTTAAGCAGGAGTCAAATAGTGACATGACATGAATTCTGATGATACGCCATCAGGCGTCATACAGATGACACGATCTGGAGTATGTGAAGATGGCTGATGGGATTAAAAACCAGATTACAGATACTGAAATAGGTGGTACAGGTTAAGTGAAGTACCCACTATGATGCTTTCAAGGTCAAAGTGGAAGCCTTGGAATTAATTTAAATGACACTTTAAATTAAGTCTCCTAACAGCTGCAACATATTCTGATTGATGTTATGAAACAGTGAACTGAGCACACAGGCCAGAGTGTGATTTGCCTGTCTGGAGTTTTAATTTGACATAGCTTTTTTTAAATAATGCATTGGTTTAATTTTTATTTTTATTTGTACTGTAAAAATGGTCAAACTATAAGTCTGCATTTGAGAATTGCATTGAACATCAACTCTTCTTCTCTCTTCACCATGTAAACCTCTCTTCTTTGTGTGTGCGTGTGTGTGTGTAAGGATGCTAATTTTTCTTCAGAGTAAACAAGATGTTGAGCTGCCTTTTCTCATTTTATTTTCCCAGTTATATTTATGATTTAAGGCAAGGTGGCACTAGATTTTTGTCTGTGACATTAATCACAAGCACACAAAATTAAAGTTAATTCTCAATCAGTTATTCATTACCAGTCTTATTTTGGGTATTATATGAACACTACAAGTTATACGAGGAGTCAGCAAAGGTGGAGGCTGCAAAAAGTGTGCCCAGTTTTTCAAATACATTTTACTTTTATAGGGTCCTGTTAAAGTCTTTCAACAAGAGCTGTCAAATCGGAGCAGGAAAAGACACCAGTCCACAGCACCTGAGATACTTTTGTCTTTGACTTTCTCCTTTTTCATTTACATGAGAGAAAAAAACACAGACATCTTAATATACCCCCTCCCGCTCACCTGTGGAAATATGGTGAGTGAAGTGTATTAAATCCTAATATATAAAAATGCAATTTCCTAAAGCTCCTATCATGCTGAAGTAAAGCTAGTTTTCTGCTAAAATACCTTAATTAATTTATCAGATTTATCTTAAATAATTTATCTAATTGCTGAGAGAGTCTCAGCAGCCAGCTTTGTAGGTTCTTCGTTCTTTTTCACTGTGTCTATACGACTATGGTTTAATCTGTTTTTGTATACTGAACTGTACATTTCAAGTGATAGTTGCTATTTAAACCCTGAGGAAAATGACACCTGTTGATGATCCTCACATCAAATTTCTATACTATATATTCTGGCCAGCTTGAAGATGCAAAATTTTACAAGCTGTGGATACAACAATTGAGGGTCAGACATTCAAAACATGTTTTAAATATCATGCTTCAAAGGTTAGACTTTGGACAAAGCTTAATCAAAACAAAATGTCACAATTAAGAAAAGTGAAGTCAGTATCTTTTTTTTGTGTTGTGGAATTAGTTGAAGTCCACTGAACCAATAAAAGTGCACTTTCCTGCAAGTAAATACCAAACCATTTAAAGTTTAAGAGGCTCTCAGGCCTCCAGGATGATACTGCAGATTTTTAGTGCAAGATTTGTGGAAACAAGGGCTACTGTAGTTAATTGAAGTTACTTGACTGCGAGTCAACTGCCTTCACAGTGTTGTGTCTCATTATGAGACCTTAAGTCTGGCCCCTGACAAATAGCCCCATGAAAATAATAAACTAAAAGTAACACTGCAACTGTTCAAATGAAATATTTTAAACCATAAAAACTAAACTGAAACAAGAAAGTGCACTGTGGCAACTAACTGAAACTAAAACAAAAATCAAATCTAATTAAAAATAATGATAATGAAAAATAAAAAAAAATCTATACTGTGGAGACCACATCAAAGTCCAGTGATAACTCAACAATTTAAAACAAGATTCAAAGGTATATCACTGTATCGTTACATTAAAGGCCTTTAATGATGTAGATTGGCTCTGCTCTGACAAGATAATATTTTATTGTACCTGTTTTTTGCAGTCATTTAATCAACCAAACTTTATTTGTACAGCACCTGTCATGCAGGTTAGTGCAGTTCAAAGCACTTCACAGATGGCTGACAAGCTAATTACACATAACAAAAAGTAATAATAATAAAATAGAAATAAAAATAAATATTTTCAAAAATGAAGAAATAAAAATACAGATAAAGTGTCTATAAAGCATACTCAATCAAAGGTTGACAGATATATCCTAGATTTAAAAATTCAGTGAACAAACCCCAACTTTTGTAGTGGTTGTTTTTTTCCGTTCGTGTGCTGCTGTTAACCGTTAGATGGCAACATGGTGCCTTTACTTCCTGTTCCGCCAAAAGTGTTTTATTTTTGTTTTGTTTTTTGGCGGAACTGTACTGACGTAGCTTCCGCTCCGCGAAACAAAATTTGGCGCCCTAGACTTTTAAACACTGCAGCAGACGTTGAGAGGATGAATCCTAGCATTGAAGCAACACAGAAGTTTTTCTAAACAGAGAAATAACGTCAGCCGTCGCTGGTAGTGACTCAGGTGGTGGTGGTGGAGATGCAGAGTCGTTCAAAATTAAATGAAACGAGCCGTCTTCGGGGAGCGGTAACGTTGGCTGCTGGGGTTAGGCTTCTCCTGACAACAAGATAACCATCAGCTTATTAAAGAAGCGGCCTGAAGCAGCTGCGTTCACACACCAGGCTCCTGTTTAAAATCAGTCATCATGAACAGGATGAAAATGAAGAGAACCAAGGTGAGTTGCTGTCACGGTAATAAGCAGTTAACTGTTAAATGTGACACCTGGGTTTGTACCGCTGTATCAGTCATCCACAACTCAGCCGTGTCTGTCTGGGTTAATTTATTTTGTTGCTTTCCTTTTGTTTTTATTGACTGTCAGAAATGTGAAATGTGCGTTTGCAGGTACTCCGAGGGACACCTGGAGGGCAGAAGAACATCTCATCATTCTTTTCCTCACAAAACCTAAAGGTACCACCACTCTGTTTCTTCTAGGTCGTATCAGGGGTGGCATTAATGCCATTATTGGTCATTAAGAGATGATAATTATTAGTAATGTACTCAAAATAATCAAGTAATTCCATTCATATGCTGTTCATTTCAGTAAAACAATCAGATAAGTTTTAAAAAAAAATAGCATGTACCATATAAGATGTGTATTAAAATACTCATTTGAGTGTTTTTCTTGCAGGACTTGCCATCGTCCACAAAAGTATCCGCAAAAGGTGCTGTCCTGCCCAAGACTGAGCCTCAGATCAAAGATGGTGAACGCTCTCCATTCAGACTCCAATCCCCATTAAAGAGGAGTGTCCTTGGGGACCTTGAAAACCTCCTTCCCTCCTCCCCAGATCTCCTCCTCTCTGTGCCTGAAACACCCAACAGTCAGATCAGGAATACCTGCTTTTCTTCCTCCAGAGAAGAGCCCAGCAGAGAGGAGGTGTGTCTGGCAAAGCTCGGCCAGCTGTCTCCTATCTGTCGCAGTCCCCGCTCTAAAGGCCCCAGTGTGCGGAGACTAATGACTAAGGATGGAGGAAGAGCCAAGAGGGAAGATGGGTGGTCTGGCTCCATGAAAAGACTCTTCAGCCCTCCTGAAGAGTCTCACAATGCCAAGAGACCAAGAACTGCCAGTCCATTGACAATAGGATCTGCGATTAGCCCCATAGGTAGAAACCTAAAAGTGACAAATGCTGTGACTGAGCCACAGAAGACACCCACCTTCTCAGGTCGTTCAGTGGGTCACAGCCGAGGCACTGAAGTCATCTTAAATGACAGCAGAAGCAGAAGAATGTCAGTGAAGCCTGTGTCTTCCCTCTCTTTGGGGCAACAGAAGAAACATCAGGAATTACACGACAAGAGACATTCTGGTTTTACTCTGATAACGGAGAAGAAAACAGCTGAGGCCAAAACCAACAGAAACCTACACACTAGTCTCGACAAGGACACTCTGACTGCTCATGTGCATGAACCCAGTGCTCAAACTATCACACCAGCACTACAGGGAGGTTCAAAGGAGGAAGACGTTAACCCAAACCAAAAAGAGACCACAAAAACACTGAAGACGGCTGGAGATGGGGACAAAGAAAAATCATCAGATCAGGCACAAGCAGGAGTTACAGGTATGACCTGCCTCTTACTGCGTATCTGTATAATTTTCACATATTTTTCTGTATCAAATGGAACCAGACAGTTTACTACATATAAATAATAAGAAATATGAGGTTATTTAGAAAAAATGTGGGCATTACAGTTTGTTCACCAAACATTGTTACGCTCACTTAGAAAGTATGTTGGTTGCAAATTGAAAAGAATCTAAGGGTATCAAGATTATTGTATTATAGTTAATTTTGGTATTGGAATAAATAAAAAAAAAAGCAAACATACCGCCTATCAATACTGGAATCCCCTTTAAAAAAGTTCCAGTATTTGTTAGCTCACAGTATCAAAGACTTTCTTCTACCTATTCTTCCATTCAAAGACATTGAAGTTAGAAAATTTTCTCCCATGCAAGCTGTCCCAAAGTGAAGGATATCCCTTCCTACAAATGTATTCCTAATGATCAGAAAGATTCAAGCTGTTTCACAATATTCACTATCATATCATCATATAACAACACTATATAACCATTAACCCTTTCTTTGACTGTAGTTTGCTTCTAATTTCTGCTTACTTGCCTTTTTTTTGTTACTTTCTTAATACTTGAAAACAAGAAAATACAGGAAGGGCGCCTGTGTGTCCCACAGAAGAGAGGATGGATGAGAGCTGGTTTGCAGAGCAGATGGAACATAATGAAGGTCTGGTGACAGAAGACAAATCCAGTAAACCCCGGTGAGAAACAGACCAAAACACTGGTTGTACAAATGTCACTGCAGAGTTTGGAAAGAGAGAAAAATGTTTTGGACAAAAGTGTTTGGATTAAGTTTAAAATAATTATCTCTTTTTTACACATAATACTATCAGTACTAATGCAGACCTAGTCAAAATAAAGCTGAGACTTTGATCTAGTATTGTTTTTATTTTTATTTTTTAAATTATAAAATAAATGCAAAGATCCTGATGAAGACAAATGTATATCTAAGTACAGTTGGATTTTATACAGGTTTAAATGCTTTAGTTTACCTCTAGTTGGCATTAGGCTGCTGAAAAGCTTAAAGTTGATCTGTTATTGTGCTTTTCCTTATTTTCTAAACTGAAGATCTAGTGTGCTCTCTGTACCAGGGTCCAGTATAAATTGTGGATTACTTTGAACTGTGAATCATGCAAAGCTACTGTTAAGCTGTCTGCAGCCTGTTTCTGTTCATGACAGGATGTTGAGGATGATGATGATGATGAGCATCTGAGTCCTCTCTGTCCTACAGTAAGGTACCCGACCACGTAATTCTTTCTGGAGGCCTAAACAACCGCTACTGGGTCATGGATGTTGAGGAGAGACCTGGCCACAAAACACTGACCATCACATGCTCCAAGTCTCTATATCCAGCTGAGACGTGTGTGCTCAAAGATGGATGGTAATGCTGTGTGTTTGGACGTCTTTCCTGTTGACATTTTCAATCAAATTAATTTGCATGCGTCATAATATATATTAATTTCCATATGCAGTTTTGTGCTGACTTTTCTGCTGCAGTACGTACTGGAGCAAATGCTAAATGTCACATCACTGATAGCGTTAGAATTTTTCATTTCTAATTCAATATGTCTGGAAATTCTCTGGGGCCTTCTTACTGCCTATTCTGTACTTTTTCCTTTGGTATTCTAGTTGTCACACTATTCTGAAATGATCAGGGACTGTATGGATGTATTCATGTACTTTTGGTTCATTATTCACTTGTGCCTCTTTCTTTATATTTGTACAAAATTGGCTTTCCTTGGGTGTTTCCAGGGAGATGACGCCTGTTCGTCCCAGGGATGTGGTGCATCTGGAGGGCCGCTCTGATGGTGGATCCTGGTTAGTGGACAGGGAGCAGGGCTTCCTGGTTTTACTGCCTGATAGCCTCATCTCAGGCACCAGCATCTCAAGCTCCATCCGCTGCATGAGGCGCGCAGTGCTGGGAGATATGTTCAAGGTGAAAGCATTTACTCATTATCAAAGCATTTTTTTATGTTGGTAATTATTTTTGTGTGATTGATAAATTCAGGTTTTAGTGGTTAGAGAGCCTTTTTTTAAATCTTGAAATTAAAAATGCAATATCACTGGAATAGATTCCAAGTTAAATGTAGTTCCTTGTTTCAAAGAGGTTTGATTTCAATAATCTTTTAGGCCATAATTTGATGTGGGTGCATTAAATTCAATTATAGTGCATAGTGTTCATCCTATTTTGAACTTGGGTACCTCACTAACATAATACTCAAGTTTTTACCCCTGTTTCTGTTTGCTTTAATGCAGAGTTTTGATGGTGGCAGTAAGCAAATGCTGAATGGCACCATGGTCCATGAAGTCTTCCAGAGAGCAGCTGCAGTTAAAGATTTTTCTTTGGAGAAACTGTCTAAGCTGGCTGATGAGGCCCTGCACAGTCCACGGTACCTGGGAGACATGTAAGTGGTTAGATTGTTAGGACTGCACCCAGAAATTCAAATTTTTAAATATTTGTTTGTTGGGTAGTTGTTCAGCTTTCAGTTTCAGGATACATATATGTTTGTTTGTTTGTTTTTCAATGTGGAAATACTGTATACACCATCTCAGCTTGGGGACGTAACATCCCCCTCTCATAGTAGTGATCAACATGATTCATTTTAGCTCATTTCTGCCAACTTAATTCCAAGATTTAGTGACATTTCATAGCCATTTAGTCACTTAAAAAAAAGCACATCTAGAGAAAAGTCTATGAGAGGACTACTCTGTGAGTGGAGAGTATCCCCAAGAGCTTTGCTTAAAGTAAGGCACCCCTCTCTGTCCTAGCCACATGGAGACTGTGCACTGTGTGAGAGGACAAAAACAGCACTCAACAGTAACTGATAAATTACATACTAGGAGGTGATGACAAGGCTGCCTGTGCAATCAACCTGTACAGTAATAGGTTAAAAAATCACTAAAAGTGAGCCATTTCACAGGTTTGCTTTATGTTTCTTCTTTATGTTTTTGTCATTCATGTGTTCGTAGGTACAGTTTGGGTATAACCCAGGAAGAGATGAAGCAGGAGCTGCATGATTATCTACCCTCACTGGAACACTGGGCAAAGGAATGCCTCAACTCTCCAATGCCAAAAGCCATCAGCCTTAAAATGTACATACATATCCAAAATGTTATCAGCTTTTTTAATGACATTAAAAAAAAGAAGGTAAACACAGGTGTTACTAATCACATTAACTAAGGCTCTGTGCCTAAGCAGAACAGAAGCTTTAAGAATTAATTTCACAATAACACCTTTTGTTTACCTATTGTTTATGTCAAAATGACTGTTTTGAAGTAAATAATTACCTAAAACCAGTCCAAAGAGTTTTAATGCTGATTGTTTGTCTGTCTCTGTCTTCTAGGAATAGCAGAGCTCCAGGTAGGTGTCAGGACTCGGGAACTGTTGTCACCGTTACAGAGCTGGCAGATATAGAGGAGAACGTTTGGTCCCCAAGGTTTGGCCTGAAAGGAAAAATTGATGTGACAGCTCGGGTTCGAATCCAGAGACCACGAAACGGCTTTCACAGAATTCCAGAGGAAAAGACCATCCCTCTAGAGCTGAAAACTGGAAGGGAGTCAAACTCGATAGAACATCGCAGTCAGGTTATTTGACCACAGCATTCACTTTGGCAGTCGCTGACATGCAGACTGATGAATTCAGATGAAAAGGCAGTTTTAATCAGGTTAAAGGTGTGTTTCTGTGTGCAGGTGATTCTTTACACTCTGATGACCTTGGAGAGATACAATCCTGAAGCTGGCTTCCTACTTTACCTCAAGACTGGCAACATGTACCCAGTAGCAGCCAGCCACATGGACTACAGAGGTACAGTATGCCCACATGTCATGTACCAACCTGCCCAATGCTAGCAACATTAATTTCAGTCTCATTTTTCCTCATTTAAGGTGGAGAATCTTGTAATATTTTACACTTGTACAAAATAAGGTCAAAATGTATCTATAAAGCACTTTACAGCTAAAATAAGTCCCGTTGTGTCGACGTGACCGTTATACAATGTTGCTGTGACACCAAAAAGCAGGCTCTCCTCGATTATCTTTATTGCTAAAACCCCGTGTCCATGTCAGAGCTGCTGAAGCTGAGGAACACTTTGGTCCACCACATTCACAACTGTGTGGAGAAAGAGGCAGAGCGGAGCCGCCTCTCCATACTGCCGGACATACTGACTAACAGACAGACCTGCCAGTATTGTCCTCAAAGGAGAAACTGTGCTTTATTTGAGAGGTAAACCTTTACATTTTGCATTGAAGGAAAACAAGCATGAGAATGTTTATAAAAATCCTCTGCTGATTATCACTCTGTCTTCACTTTTCACTCAGGGCGGTGGATAGCAGCTCTGCAGATGTCACTGAGGATGTTGTACGTGAATTTCTACAGCAGGAGACTGGTCACCTGACATTGCCTCATCTGAACTATTTTTCCCACTGGCTGCTGCTCTGCTGCTTGGAGTCCACCACCATGGAGGCCAAGAACGGTCGAAAGCGTGTGTGGCTTCAGACGGTTGAGGAAAGGTACGAAGCTGGCCCTCCAAACACAGAATACTGTTAGTCTTTGGTTTTGTCTGAATGTTCAATTAAATAATTTTAATTTATTTTATTTAAAATGGAAAGACATGAGAACATTGTAGATAGAAACCAAACTATTCTATATGAGTGGGGAGAAAAAGGCCCCTTTTAAGAGGAAGAAACTTCTAGCAGAACCAGACTCTGCTGTGACCATGTAGGGTGAGGGGAACAGTGAAGGGAGAATACAAGAGCACACAGAGACGACAAACTTTTTCTTTTGTCTGAAAACATAATCAAAGGACTTGGTCAAAAGCTGACTTGTGTTTCCAGTGAGAAGAATGGGAGCTGTGTGGGGAACCTGCAGCTCAGTGGACCAGTGACTGTTCAGTCCGAAGGTGTTTTCCTCCATCGTTTCCACCGCAGTAATGTTGCTTCGCAGCAAGGTTTGATGAACAGCGGTCTGGCCAGCGGGGATCGCATTGTTGTTAGCGACCTGGAGGGTCGCCTTGTTGGCTTGGCAACAGGTTACCTTTGTGAGGTCAGCAGGACTGCAGTCAGCTGCACTCTGGACAGGTTAGAAAAAAGGACAGTGAATTGTTGGACTTCAGATGAAGTCAGTTACCTGATTTTCACCCGTTTTGTTGTTGAATGTGTTTAACAGGGACCTGTCGAAGTTCAGTGACGTGTCGTTTCGTCTGGATGGTGATGAAGGTGTGGTGGGCCTCAGCACACACCTCACCAATCTCTCCAGACTGATGGAAAACGGCCAGGACAGGTGGGGACAGTAAGATGAAATGTGAAGTTCATTTAAATGAGTTCACACATTTTATATTTGGCCTTTCTTGTGTGCGTGAAAATTATTTACTCTGTGCAGTGGTCGTCTGAGGGAGCTGGTCATCGACCTTCATTCTCCAGAGTTCATCTCCAACCTCAGCTCTGTTTTGCCCAGAGAGGCTAAGGACACTGTGGCCGACATCCTCAAAGGTGACTCATCTCTGCTCTTCTGCTCTGCCGGTCTCATGTTTTCTCTTTTCTCCTTTTTTAATGTTCAGTTTTGTTTTCCCATTTTACTACTGTGGGGTAAGATATTATGAATGAGCAGTTTCAAAAATTACTTGGTGTTATATGCTCATCATTAGAAATTTTGCACGGGAGCTGAAGTTTCAGTTTCATATTTAAATAAATAATTGAAGCTTTAAAAACTTTGTGTGTTACTCATATATAGGTAGTTCATCACTTGTGTAGCCGAGTGCATGTTTGGTGAATTAATGCATTTGTGTAACTGTGTAGGTCTCAACAAACCCCAGAAACAGGCCATGAAGAAGGTGTTGTTATCTAAAGACTACACACTGATAGTTGGCATGCCTGGCACAGGCAAAACCACAACCATCTGCACCCTGGTAACCCCCAACCTATGAACTACAAACTTATTTGAACCATAAATCAACATTTTATATTCACTGTAAGACCAACTGTGACTGTGACCCTCGTTTCTTTTCTTTTTTATTTTCTTTTTTCTTGGTCTTTGTGTCTTCACTTTTCTTCTTAGGTTCGTATCCTGCATGCATGCGGTTTTAGTGTGTTGCTGACCAGCTACACCCACTCTGCCGTTGATAACATCCTTTTGAAGCTCAAACGTTTCCGAGTTGGCTTTCTGCGTCTGGGGCAGGGACAGAAGGTGCGACATCATCGACATTGTTAGAAGCACAACAAATAAGGCCTCATTTCACAAATTTGTTGTGCGGCAATAAACTTTCTTTTTGTACTGATATGTGCTGTTAAAATTAAGTTATTTTGATCTCATAGTATTTGCTCTAAAACATAAATCGCTATTAAATGTTATTGACGTAGTGCGGTAATGTAAATAAAACTGGTAGTATTTGGGGTGTAAAAGTCTCGTTTTTGGCCTTTGGAGAATTATGAGTTGCTTTCTTTCCTGCTGCGCTCTCCAGGTTCATCCAGACATCCTGCCATACACAGAGGAAAGTGTGAGGAAGAAGGGGGTTCACACTCTGTCAGAGCTGGAGCAGCTTTACAACAAAGAGGTAAGGAGTTAGTTTGTGGAGTCTTAAAATACCAACAGCTGCATCATTCATTGACTAAGTACACTGCAGTCTGCTCTGTATTTGCTTTTCACCTGTAGATTTTTTTTTTTTTTTTTTTTTTTTTTTTTAAAAAAAACTTTTTTTTTTTTTTTTTTTTTTTTTTTTTTTAACAAGAAAATCATTTGTCGTTTTGATACCATGCAGTTGAAGATCATTCTTAGTATAAGCGTCTCTTGTTAACATGTAGTGTCAATTGGGAGCTTAAGTAATTTATAATGCAGAAAATACCAAAGATTTTATGTCTTCAGTTTCTTAAAAGTGACTATTTGCTAATATTTTCTGTTTTTTGCAAATTAAATATCTTTTGATTCACATTATCACATTTAGACACTGGAAGATACCATCCTTGGACTTTGTTAAATAGTTGATCATTTAAACAATCGGTTTATACAGTGAATCAGAAGAAATCAGTTTAATTAGTACAGTTGTATAATTTGTCACTTGCAGCTGTATTACCATGTCACACCGCTCCAACTCATCAGCACATGTTGCGTCCAGAAAGGCTTTGGTCTGGGCCCATGTGATGTGTAAAACCCTCCTGAGACCAAGCCAGCCATGTGATGGGCTGAGATCCAATTCTACAGCTACACAAAGCCCTGGCTCAGCAGACCACACAGAGCTGAGAAGCTCATTGGCTGCTGGCTTAGGAAGACAATGACTCAGCAGTTTTTGGTCCTCACACATTATCCACATGCGCAGTGTGTGTCAACTCATGAGAGTGAAGCATCTGTTGTTCTTTGCAGTGTGAGTGTGTGTTTATGTAGAGCTCTGCACTGTAAATGTGAAAAAGATTCTTCAAGATCTAATTAAACACAAGGCGATATCAAGTACTAAATGTTAAGAAATATAACAAATAGGGTTAAGAGGTACCCACACTCATCCTTTTTTCGAGTGCTTTGATCAAACAAGCTGAGTGGAAAGTTAATGAGCCAAATCCAGATCATCTGTGCAGAGGAAACAAGAAAGGATATTAGGATGACTAATTGTGCTGACTTTGACTTTGTTGTTGTTAATCAAAGTTTAACAGATGAAAAAGCTGTTAAATGCTGCAGGTGTGAGATAACTTACTAAATGAAGGGTATCGCTTCAGGCAGTAAAACTGTGAGCTGAGTTTGGGTTGACCAAATGTTTAAGGTAGGTAAAGTTTCTGTTATGTTTGTTGTATGTCACAGGGCTTTACTAAGCAGCAGGTTTGACAAAGCCAGGCTTTCTTTGTGTTTGCTGGCTTGACAAAACCTAAAACCCCAGTCAGACATAATGGGCATCACAGTGATGGTTTTCAACTGTTTTTTTTGTTAACCCAGGCTTTCTGCTTCAGGCTCTGTATGTGCCCTCATAAAAGGGACCACACTACCCAGATTTCGGCACAAAAATGGACCAGTTGAGTTCGACTTTAGTCACAAACATTATCAGGGGAATGGGTGATGGAGATCTGTAACAAATACAGGAACTATAATGGCAAAAGGCTGTTCTGCGTAAGTTACCATGGTTGGCTTAAGGCACAGCATACCCCACTAACCCATTAATCCTCCTCCTTAGCTTCTTCTTCTGAGGAACACACCAAATTTACTAGAAATTGCAAAGAAAACTGAAAAGCCAGCAGATGAAGATAAAGTGTTGGGAAAATGATATAATTGCCATTTTTGTGAATTTGACCCCAGATTTAGGATTAAAAGTGGAACCCCATACAGTTCAAAGGCCATGTGAGATTTTCATGATGTGTTTTTATCCTCCTAGATATGCAGCTTGTGGTGTGTTAAATTCCATGAAGAAGCTGAGTCTGGCCTTTGCTTTAACAGTCACTAGATGAGAAGTCAGTAGTCCACCAGTCTCTCATACAGAACAGAATACAAGAGGCTATAGAGAGACTTCCAGTGGATGGAGTGGCAATCTGAGAGTCAGAAGTATGACTTGAAACACCTCAGTTGGCACCCATTTCACCTGCTTTCCTGGAACCAGTTGCACCTGCTGTTAAATAGGTTTGGAATTTATGCGTCACCAAATTAACATGTTACACATCACACACTTGGTCTTTAGAGTAGAGACTAGTTGTTACTTAACTGTCAAGTATAACTGCCACAAGACTAACTGAACAACTAATGAACCTTAGTGACTGAATAAAGCAGATGAGAGATGTGATCAGCACACTGGCACAGCTGTTGCTCAGATTTCTGCTGTGATGACTGGAAATTGTATTTCACCAAAAATGCATAAAATGCTCCATCAGTATTATTAGATTAATGCATGCCTGATGTGAGTTTGCATAGTCTAAATTATATTTTTTCTTTTCCTTTCCAAACTGCTTGATTACTATTAATTGTGAAACTGAAAAATGTTTTCATGTGCACATATGTCTATAAATACAACAAAGACATACCTAGAGTTGCAACGGATTGTCAAGTAAATTTAATATATCATTTATTGCCCTGAAAAGTTAAATCTTTTTAAATTTGTTACAGCTAATGACTTTCTGTTTTAACAATTGTTGATTTTTGATTGGGAAACACTAAGACTTTTAGATGTTAATGTAAGATTTTTATCAAAGGCTTTCTAAATGTTTTAATGCTGCAACCTAATGAAGTAAAACACATGTTCTGGGTTAGCGCAAGGCTGATTCACAGCTGCATATTACAGAAATACAGCTGTAAATCTCCTAAACTTGCTGTTTTTATTAAAGTTATCCTCTGTTTTGGTGCTTATCTATCCCAAGCATTGACCAAGAGTAAGCCAAACATCTTCAGAGCTGTCTCCCAGTGTTATCAGGGTCTAGCTTGTCATTTAAAACTTCCCCTCTTCACACTAACATGCTGTAAGCTTTCAGTGAAAGCAAATAGAATGGATTTCAGAGGCTAACTGGATAATTAGATTTATTTAATGATGGACTGAACATGTCTGGTATAGGTCACGGGTCTAAATCTGCAGCCTAACCTGGTCATTATACAGCAGATCAGTGAATGGATGCATTGGCATGACTGGTACCCCTTACTAGTGTTTGCTCATGGAGGGAAAACAAGAGCTTGAAAAGTCATCTCACCACCCCTTGTTTCTATTGGTCAGGTTTTTGTAAGCCCGTCATAAGATTGTTAAAGGGGGTGAACAGCTAGCAGGAAGAGGCGCTTATTGTTTCCAGATGCTGAAGAGTCAAAACATTCCTTCTCCCAGATTGGGTTCATGTAAAAATTCAGTATGAAAGTAACAGACTGTCCAAGTCTTAAGTTGGCATAAACATTTACTGCCATGTAAAGAACAGGGAGGCATTTTTATGTTTCTCCTATTCAAGACTTGAAAGTCTCAGGATGTTGCTGCCATAGGTTCACAGATGTTTGCCCACTTAACGTCTCTTGACAAATCAATATTGTCCACTTCTTGGCAAAGTGCGTGATGAATTTGATGTGGTGTGTGTTGCCTTTTGCAAGCTGAATTTTCTCCAGGATACTGAAATTATGTTCCCTCTGCAATCCCCAGGCATGATCGGATATGGCATGGCCAAAGCAGCCGTCCACCAGCTGTGTCAGAGCCTTGCAGCAAAAAACAGTGGGATGCCGGCCGACGCTGCTGCTGTTGCTATACTACCGTAAGTGCTGCAGTGAAACACAAAATGTACCAATGCAGCTATAGCAGATGTTGTCCTTAAAGGAATAATCAACCAAAACGTGTCTCTGCTGCATTAAATCTGGAATCTGTGTAGACTTGTAGTGTTACTCTACAGAGTTTATTGCTCTCTTCTCAGCAGCAGATTAGATTAGTCTGTATTCACAGCAGAAACAACTGGAGAGCCAGATTTGCAGGGAAAAAATGTCCACTTTTTACCAATTATAAATAATTAAAGCATTCTTTACCAATAAATCTCCAAATGGGCTCCTTTCATTAAGCCTCATAGTTGACTGTTCAGAGCTGACAAGTGAATTCTTCAAAAAAGGGAGTAACCTAGGGTAATTATGCTTTTTGCTATAAACTATAAGTTATCTGTGGGAATTACTGGATTTATTATTATCCTGTCAAACTTTACACCTCAAGTTTGTTTTGCAAACATTTGGTCAAAACAATCCTGATTTCAGATCCTCAAGAGCCACAGAGGATACTATTCAATTTTCAGTTTACTCCCTCTGGAGTGTCCCTACTAGTAAAAAGCAACAAACTGAAACTAATAGAATTTAATAGCTTGGTATGTCCTAACATGATTTCATTAACCTTTTAAAATGTGAAGCTAAAATAGGTTTTGATATATTTTGGGGTTTTTTTTTATTGTAAAATTCAAATACAGTGTGCTTTCTTCAAAACATAAGTTGCCCTTCTGTTTTGAGAAAACGAATGGCTTTCACTGTATCATACAGTTACTGGTCATTACTGTGTGTGGTACGTTTGTAATTAGAATTTAAATAGAAAATAAAAGGCAAACAGGTTTCCCTGGTTTTTACTCAGAAATAAATCTTTCACTTGCACGACGTGATCTTTATAATACGTGTGCCTGCATGCCTTCTTTTTCCACACTGGGTTTTTCATCAAGAAATTATCTCCAGGTGTTTTTGCACCCCTGCGCTTCCTGCTTCAATTTCTTCTAAATGGACTAACGTCAGTATCTACTTTCAGAAGCCATATGAATTATTTTTATGGGGGGGGGGCACTTGAAGTTATGGTAACACAAAAACAGCTAGGTTGGCTGTGTTAGTGACGGCATGTCAGATCTCATAGGGTTAAACTGCACACAATTCCAACCATGATGCTTTATGACAAAAAGATACCTGTGATTATTTTTGTATTTATTTTTTTCCTCTTTCATAGTGTGCTGGCATACTGCTGGCGTGATAATACTGTGTGTTGTACCTTGAAGTGTATTTTTAATGTTTGTAGAGAACAGATTTGTCACTGTAATCCATATCCAGCTGCAGACTTTTAATAATAAAACAGGACAAACAGTCAGGTCTCAGGTAGCATGGATGGGGTTCTGTTTTTTTACTACAGAGATATTCTGTAATTCAGCTTTAAAAATGTGTTTATTTGTATTTACTGTAGAAATCATGCATAGAGCTGCTTTAACACCAACAATGCACACAGCTGGTGAAAGGACTGAAGATGAAAGCTATAAAATTATCTGTGTCACATACTCTGTTATGTTGGATAGATAAGTACTAGGTGAGGATAAGATGCAGGAATAAAAGATGAATAAGGGTGCCCATTTCACCCAGTAGATCTGCACATGAATGCTTCAGAAGAATGACACACACACAGTTGCATTTGCATCATTGCCTCCTCTCTTTAGTTACTGAATATAAAGCCAGTTTTTGCACTGTCATTGTGGTGAGAAAGAAATTTCTTTTGGGGGGTGTATCCAGCCCTTGCACTCTGTTTGGCTGCATCTTCCTCATACATGGGGCCAGGCTGCCTCTCCAGCATTGTGTCACATCTGTTTAACATTAGCCCCATGACTTGCATTTCTGCTGCAGGCCTCAGCCCTCTGATGCTGTTGCACCACTGTATACTAACATTTCTGGAAATGCACAATATAGACTGAACATGTTGCTAACCTATTGTGTGGCTTTTGCAAGAATGCAGAGTCTGACGATGTAGGATCACCCTTCAGATAAAACTGAGGGAACTGCCCCAGAAAAATGCACCACGATGCAAATAACCTCACTCGAGCACTAATGGGTTTATAGCACTTAAACTGCATGCCTCATTGTTTCAAAACCTCAGGGTTATTAACCTGCTGTGCCTTTCCAAATTATTCCTAAAGAATTATGTGTTCTTGAAGCTGAATGTAGAAGTATAACTTACATACAGTGATGGGTTTTCCTCCTTTTATAAAATGACTTCAAACCAACAGAAACTGTGTGTGACATACAGTATGTGTGGAGATGCTGCAGTCTGCATGCTCTGCTTGCTCTCTGCTGCTCAGACACAGCTACTCACTGTGATTGTCATCTGGCTTCATTTGGCAGCGTTACCTTGGATACGCCGATGAACAGGAAGTTCATGCCTAAAGCAGATTTCAATACCTGGACGCCGCTGGAGTATGTTGCAGAGTGAGTGCTGA
>VUQI01038089.1:0-25569 GCA_015106735.1 Paratilapia polleni | reverse complement strand
AAAAATAAACCCCCCCCCCCCAAAAAAAAAAAAAAAACTACCCATCATGACCTGCAAGCACCAGGAATCTCATCCTTATTTTCCACTATTATCAAAATCACAGCATATTCCAGCTGTGGATTCTGAATTTCTGTTCAGCCTATTGTGATTACGTCAGTTGATTACACAGAACTTTAACCACACACTTGCACAAATAATTATGAATTAAATCATTTAGGAAATCATTATATGTACATTATATTCCACATGCCAAAATAAATGTGCATGCCACATGGTGCAGAAGAACATCCACCAGTCTTTATGCTTGTAAAAGAAGTGGGCATAGAGAGTTTTAAAAATGTTTAGACTTTGTTTTTGAGTACTTTCTGAAGCGTTTGCTCATTTTTCACTCTTCAATCAGGGAGCAAATAGATGAACTATAAGTGGCACTCAAAATGTTTGGAATGCTTGAAGTTTAGAGAGGCAGAATTTGTGGGTTTGCACAATGTCCTGTTTCGACATTTTCACACATGAACTCCAGAAGGTTACAATAGTGTCCCACCTACCCTTTCTCACATACATCACAGAGCACATGAGAAATACTTTGTTTGGTGTAGGTGAGGAAGCTGTCCGGGTGGCGGGTGCAGAAGCCAGGACACATGACGTCCACTTGTTTACTCTGAATTTGCTGGACTTTTACCTGTGCTAATAGCGGAAACTGGTGAAGTCACATGGACCATACTACGGAGCTGGTAGGGTAAAGACAGTTTATTGTCCGATCCAACTGCTTCAAATAATTGTGTTTTCACTTGAACCTTGGTCAGGTAACATGTAGAAAAGTTCAAGGCTCCAGCACAAGTGTGAAAACAGCTTTGCTCACCATTAAAAGATGATGGCATTCTGTTACATCACTTTAGAGTTAGGTGCAAATACAAACAGAAAAAAGGCTTGGAGGGTATGTAGTTCCTGGGGGACCTGGAGGGAACATGTACTAATTGCACACAAAGGACAAAGGATTGACTTTTTTCTTTTTACTCTCATTTAAATACATGCTCCAAATATATATAATTTACAGTAATAATAATGATCAAAGCCTTTTTAGGAGATGTAAGGCTTTACTTTTTTTTAGTTCAAATACTGTACCAAAAAAAAAAAAAAAATCTTAATATTTATGTTTTTGGCAACTAATCAAAAATGTGTGGGGCTGGTGTTGTACTGTGTAAACTCGGAGTCATGACCTCAGAATATAAATTCATGATTAAAGCCGTAAACATAAAAGTCCTGACCCAAGCTTTCAGGAAAAGTTTTAAGAGGTTATAATTTTTTTTGGCTAACTTCATGAACAAATAACTATTTGAGGTCATCTTGCAAGAGTGACCACAATATGATGAATGCTCTTAGAGGTCATGTGATAGCCAAGACTATTGACTCCTCGGCTTCTGGGTATTTTCTACTTCCAAATAGGAACAATTTTGAATAAACTCAGGCAGTTCAATGACCAGCATTCAAGTCACATCTAAACAATTATGAATCTTCATGGGATGAGTGTAGAGATCTCTTGATCCTTCAGAAAAACAAACTTACACGCCACACCACACATGCAGCACAAAAGAGCAAACCAAAGGAGAAAGAGTGAACCTGTACAAGATGAAATATAATACTTGTCCATACTTGCTGATGCCATACACTTTTATAATGCAGGCATTACTGTTTGATCAATATTTCCACTATTCACCTGTTGTGTATAGTATAGGTCTGAACTTAATTCACAAGAGGACCACAGTGCACAACACATGAGACAGATAAACAGGTTGCAAAAACAAAAGCAAGACTTAATTTTAAGCTAATTTTGACTCAAACCAAACAGGCACAACTAACATGAAAAGGACATGATGAAAAACTGAAAGACTGATGAAAAACAGAGGAAAAGACTGAACATAATTACACAGATAACTAGCTGGGAAAAAGGGCAGAGGTAAAACTAGGAAGGGTAGGGCAAGGAAGGGAGGAAATGGGTAAAGACAGGAAGTAAAACAAAACATGACACACAAGGGAAATGGTCTTACAAAATACAACAGGGAGTAGCTTGTAAGACAGATGTGGCATGTACACAAATCTAAACAGTCTCTGTGCTTTCACACAAGGGAAAGGGAAAATATCTGAAAAGAACCAAAGAAAAACTAGGGACCACAGCAATGAAAATGACAGTTATGCATATAAATGACCTGCTTCAAAGCTCTTTTCTTTCATACACACAAACTTTTTCTCATTTCCTGTAATGCACACACTAACCCACTGTAAATATGGAAGTGTGGATGTAAACTGCTGGTACATAAACTTTGGTCTTGAGAGATTTATCATCCACCCTGCAGCAGGGCAATGAGCAGACTGACAGGTTGCCAGCTAATAAAAGCATTAGACTCTCAGTAGAGTGCATAGCTCATCACCCTTTACACGGGTTTCACAACTTACAGACAAGCTGCAGGCAAAGAGAAGCCTAATTCATATTTTTTTTAGAAGTGTCTTCCTTTATTTTAGCCATGGTCTGCATAGCATGGTCTTCCATTTAGACTCTTAGTTTTATTCATTTCTATTTAGGTTCTGGTGAATGTTCTTCTGTGATTTCATTAAAAGTAGCCATTCCTTGAAACTTTACTATCTCTTTGATTTCATTGACAGCTCTTAGCTTTTGATCATAGTAATTTCTGTATGTGTTTGGATAAATAGATAAATTCTATCTTTTGAGAAAAGGGCACCAGACATTAGACAATAGACAGATGATATGAATGGAAGACCAGAGCAGAACATGCATAAGCCTGTGCAGTTATTGAAGTAATCGATCTAACCTGCTATTAAGCAAGCCGTTGTTTGTTTGTTACCATTTCCTCCCTCATTCTTTACTAATACTCTCTCTTCTGTATGTATACTGTAATATGCTACCAGTTATTAAAGTACCTTCATGTGCCCTTTTCTGTCTTATGTTTCTTTTCTTTTCTTTTTTATCCTTAAGTTTTTTTTTTTTTAGTCTCCAAAGCACATTTGGCATCTCCTTAGTTCTCACCTTCTTTCTCTTGCACCTTACCTTATCTTATCTCATCCCTGTGTTCCCAAGCAGCAGTAGCCCTTTAATTTAACCTCAGTTCATTTTGTGAGTATACTTCCTATCTCATAACTCTTATCAGACAGTCCAGCTTGTCTCTGCTCTGTCTGACAGTGCTTTCATCACCTAGCCCTAGGCCATTAGCAAAACTGCATCTTTTGATATCTGTTCAAAGGGAGTCAATTTTACCTCTTAGTATATACACAGTGCTGTATATTGCATAAAATGCAATAATATTGGAAATTAGGTTTGACTGCACACCAGCAAAGTCAGAGCACTTCCAGACATATTTCGCTTATTTGGGGTTAAATTGCTTGACGGGATAATTTTTGGCCCCATTGTACAAAATCAAAGACAGAGGTTTGTGGATGTCAGCCAGTGAGCCGATCGTTCAGGTTGATCGATGATGACGCCAAAAAGCGGCAGAAAATCAACAAGAAGCCAGACAAGAGTGGCTGCAGAGATATTGATCATAAACCTTATGACAGCAAAAATATGACAGCCCTTCCTCTGTCGCACACACCCTCTCACACTTGCTGTTCCAGGCTGATCTAATCCTTCCACAGCTTATAAGCAATACCGCACTACTGTGAATGGTACTGGCTGCAGTCCAAGCCATAAGCATCTGTGGTAGCTGTTTAGAAACATTTACCACAGAGTATAAAATTCTGAAAGTCCTCATTCATTGCTGTGCTTACTCCATTTGTACACTAACAGAGAAAAGAAAGCGGTTTTGTACTTGCCCATACAAGTGTTAGATCAAGGATGTGAACATACATATCTGACAGCATGATGAATGCATTTGATGGGGTCATAAGGCCAACACTGAAAACAGTAGCCAACAACACACTCATCACAGTTTAATTTCAAATAGCTTTTAATATCACAAGCAGCACACACCACAGGCCATGCTTCTGCTAACAGTTCATTCATTTTGTATAGCAGACAGTGGGTCTGTCAATACAGACATATGAACACAACAAAACAGATTGCTACAGAAGATTAAAGTGGATGATCACAATTAGATTACCTAATTTACAGTAAATTATTTTTACAAAAGTAATCATCAGCACTCACCTGCTGTTTTTCTTATTGCTTTGATGCTGTAAGGTGTGAATACTGCAATGCTGATGTTATTTATGCTTTGTAAGTTTGATTTTGCCATTTTTGACAAGAAAAAGTTGTCGTCTGGATGGGCGCATATGTTGCTCTAAAACCTGTATATACCTTTCAGCGTAGATGGTCCCTTTCCAGATGCGCAAGCTGCCAATTTGATAGGCACTAATGCACCCCCATACCATCAGACATGCAAGCTTTGGAACTGAGCACTGATAGAAGGCTGGATGGTCTTTCTTCTCTTTAGCCCGGAAGATGTGACGTCCATGTTTTTCAAAAAGAATTTCAAATTTCGATTCATCTGACCACAGAACAGTTTTTCACTTTGCCTCAGTCCATTTTAAATGAGCTTTGGCTCAGAGAAGATAACGGCATTTCTGAACCATGTTCACATATGGCTTCCTCTCTGCACGATAGAGCTTTAACCTACATTTGTGGATGGCATGGCAAACTGCGTTCACAGACAGTGATTTCTGGAAGTGTTCCTGAGCCCATGCAATGATTTCCATGGCAGAATCATGCCTGTTTTTAATGCAGTGCCGCCTGAGGACCAAAAATCCCAGGAATCCAATATTGATTTTTAGCCTTGTCCCTTGCGCACAGAGATTTCTCCAGATTCTCTGTATCTTTTGATATTATGTACTGTAGATGATGAGATAATCAAAGTCTTTGCAATTTTACTTTGAAGAACATTATTTGGAAATTGTTCCACAATTTGTAGATGCGGTTTTTTGCAGATTAGTGAACTGCTGCCCATCTTTACCTCTGAGAAGCTTTGTTTCTCTAAGATGCTCTTTTTACACCCAGTCATGTGACTGACCTGTTGACAGTTAACCTAATTAGTTGTAAAATGTTCCTCCAGCTGTTTCTTTTTAGTATCACTTACCTTTCCAGCCCCAGCCCAACTTTTCTGAGATGTGCGGCTCTCATCAAATTCAAAATGACCTTATTTTTTTCTTAAAATTTGTAAATCATTGCATTCTGTTTTTAGTTACCTTT
Source organism: Paratilapia polleni (assembly GCA_015106735.1). Taxonomy (NCBI): domain Eukaryota; kingdom Metazoa; phylum Chordata; class Actinopteri; order Cichliformes; family Cichlidae; genus Paratilapia; species Paratilapia polleni. Next base: position 20,375 of record VUQI01038089.1, on the reverse strand, counting down.
TACACTGTCCCAGCTTTTTTTTTGGAATTGGGGTTAAAAATCAAACTAAAAATATAACAAAAGAGGAAATCATGGCTTCTAACTAAAAACAAAAGAGCAACTAACTAAACTGAAAAAAAAAAAAGGACTGAACAAAGAAAGAGTAGGGTAAAATGGGCTTTCCAGCAGAAAAAATAGGCACAGCACACACAGAACAGGTTTTACCAATGGGCTCACTTAGCTGTGTTTCTCCACCTATTCCAGGGTAGGGAAGGGCTACACCTGAAAGAGAGAGAGGACTGCACACAGCAGCGGGAAACACAACACTATGTCACGTAACAATCATATTATGCGATAATTATTACAGATGCATTCATATCAGTTTAAAATTGCAGCTGCCAATGGTGGACCAAATTTTACCCATATTATATGCACTGTTGGGTGGTTTAATTTGCTGTGTAACAATGCATTGCACTTTATCTACTCCATATCTATGTGTAATTTTAGCATTCAAATAGTAGCGGTGGACTGTAAACGTAAAGTAGCATAAACTTAAATTCAAGATTATATCTACCTGAGATGGTACTTCAAGTATGATACTTAACAGGAGGTTGATTTCAGTGACTACAAATGCATATAATTTTAAGAAATGTAAGCCAATGATTGTCTGGTGGAAAACAAATAAAGAAAAAACTAAGAAAAAACATAAAATGTTGTAAAAAAAAATTATTACAAGATAAATTAAAGTGATTTGATAGTGTTAAACATACAAAAAAATAAGTGTGCACGCTAAGAATAGAACAAATGTATTTTCAGCAAATGCTCAATAAAAGTGAGTATAAATACTTATATATATATATACTGACATACAAGGTGAACACACACAAATACCTCTAACCTTTCTATAACACTAGGAAAGCAAGTTCAGGTTGATAAATTGCCCTGCTTTGTGATAACACAGATACACACATACATAGGCAATAGGCACACTTGTTTGCATTTGGGCATGCATCAACAGCGTCAGCCCTTTCACAACTATTTTGACTGTCAGTGAGGTGTGAGCTTTCCTTACCTGACCGGCAGTGTTTGGTCTGGTTTTGAAGTGCGGGTTCTTCTTTCTCGAGTGGGCTGCTGATATGGGTGTGATTAACAGGAAAATTTTCATGATTTGTTATTTGTTATATGTGTCACTAGTCTGAAATTACCATATAAGTGCAATAACTTCCACTATGTGGTAGGTCAATGAGTGATGGGAGCAAGTAAACACATGTTAATATGAAAGCACATCAGTAATGCAGCGCTGTAACCAAGAGTCACAGAGCAAAATGTTTTTATAACGTTTTTACTTGGCTGCAGCGCTGGGAAAACACGTAACTGGTTGTGTGACTTTTCTTGAAAAACTGCCCCGTGTTGTGTACAAACACAAAGTATCACTAAAAAGCACTTGAAGCTCAGTGAAGCCTTAATAGTGATATTGATTTCCCAGACGTACAGTGCATTACAAAAAAATAAAAAATAAAGCGATCATTACAAGTTTCTCACAATATGATTTCACTATTAGATATCATAAGGCTATTGCTTGATTCACTAATAATATAGAAACAAGGTGGAAACTTATATAAATAGGAGTTTATAAAATTGTCTCGTGGTTTTCACAGCACTGTCACATGTTGTGAATGGATCTACTAGAATTTGCAACTTAACCACAGCACTGTCCCCGTCTTGTGATTGTTTGTATCACGGGTTACTCACTAAGGACCACACACTGACATTTTGATTACATTTGTTTATTGTGGTTAGTGATAGTTTCTGGCTTAAGTGGACAGTGCCCCTGTGAAGGATATGGAGGCTGTGCCAGGTCCCACTGTAAATCTGTGGAACAAAAGAACAAACTTCTGTATTTTAATTTAGCTGTTTTGACTGTGATTACTCTGTGGGCCCCATACCACCAACAGTGTCCTCCAGAAAAACAAACACAAACTTTCTTTCTCCACCACTGCCATTACTCTTTACACTTCACTCTTCCTTCTATTGTCCTCTGTACTAAACTGTCTTCCCAACAATTATTCAACTAGCATTTCACCTCGGGGCAGTAAAGTGGAGTGAAGAAAGGCTTTTTTCTTTTTTTTTTTTTTAATTCTAAATTCAGAGAAGAGAGACGAGGGTGTTAGAGAAAATAGGTGAAAGGTGGGAAGAGATACTGGCAATCATGCCAACTCCTTGCAAGTCAAGATCTGACACTCAAGCTCAAAAGCACTGATGTTGGCATGAGATTTGGCTTTGGCTGAATCTAACCTTCCTTTCATCTAGTCACACGTACAGAGAGTGTAGAGCGTAGTTCACAAATAAACACAGAACATATATATTATTACATCTGTAGTGCATGTGCATTCAACAGCAGCTGCTGTTGAAAATTAAACCACAACTACCCAACAAACTGAAATAACGGCTACAACAGCAACCCACTGGAATAAGGTCTTCATTGCCTTCAGGCTGTCTCACACACACACGCACACACACATGCAGAATACACGCACACACACATTTGCAAAGGCCAGATATGCAGTTTGCACCTCAAAGCCAGGAAATCAAAAGCCGTTTGTATTCATGGGCTCTGTTTAGAGGAAGAAGGTTGGTTGGTTTCCTGTGCCCACAACACCGTGCCGCCGCAGGGTCCTGGCGACAGCTTCACACCCCTGTCTGCTTCAGTAGCTCCACGGCATTGTGACAGACACAAAGGCAGTCTTAGGATAAGCCAATAGAAAAAGGTGCCACTCTTTATTCCTGCCTCGTCCCCTCATTTCCTCCTAGCTGCGCTAAAAGAGAAAGTCAACAGCAGTGATGAGAACAAGGAGGAGCAGTTCGAAGAGGGCTCTGCACGAATGTCTCCAAAACCAACAGTGTTCGTTCTCTCACACGACTGTGAACATTTAACTGAGGGTACGTGCAGCTGGTATGAACAAGGTGAAATTATTCAAGGGTTTCTAAACTGTCTGATATATTTTAAATATAAAGATACTGACACAGATATATGTGGCCCCAAATCTCCTGTACAACTGATTTACTTCCTTCCTTGACACTTATAAATGACCACATTACAGATTTACAAATGAATTAGTACAGACATCAAACATTTACATGGACTAAGGTAAAATATATAACAAGAGAGCACCACAATAATTTCTCAGAATGTTTGCAACAGATACAAAACAAAAATGATTATCTGCCAAAACATGAACACAGTGCACTATTTACTTTGAGGTATCTCATACAAATACATCTTCAATATGTGAACAGAGTCACAAAGCAGGTTATGCCTTTAGATCATTTAAAAGCTAATATTCTTTATTTTACAATAAACACTTGAGTAGTTTGAACGTGTTGTGGTGAGTTGGTCTGATGATACTGATACTGGATTTGATAGTAGGCTCATGCATAAAGGTCTGGATTAGTAATAGTGACAGTTTATAACATAAACTATTCTGGAACATCACAACAGTCTGTACAGCACACCTTAAAAAAAACCCCGAAACAAAACAATATTAATTTTAGTATCATATACACAAAATACTGTCTATTTTCTTCTCTTTTTTAGTAGTGACAAGGAGAGAAAGCTTGTGGTAACAGAGCCATTGGAGACCTTAACCTCAGAGCTGTCAGAATGAAAAAGTAGTCGACCACATTTCACACCCCTTCAGTAATGGATGTAGAAAGAAATGAGGAGGGATGGGTAGCCCTCTGAAAGGAGAGGTCCAGATCATAGTGAATTTAAATGTCTGTATGGCACATCCACGCAGCAATCTCAGGTTCAGTGCATTTAGTTTTCCTCTAAAAAATAAAAAATAAAAAATCATCCCATGTACACTTCCTTAAGCACAAGCTCTTAACTGTTTAATAGTTGTTGATTAAGCATCAACTTGTGGCTAGAGAAGGTGCTCCTCAGTCCTATTTTTACTGAACAAATTAATGAACAGGACATTAGTGCCTGTAAGACAACCTGTCTCCCCGAGCCTGGTTCATCATAATGTTCATTTTGTCCGGAGTGTAAGCAACACTAAAGACTTGATAAGAAAGAAGAGTGACTGCTCTAACATTTAAAGTACAATAAATGTACAGGACAATACAGTACAATAGCTTATCAATATCAACAGGCTGCAAGCAAGCAATATTTATCACAGGGTTAAAATGAGCATTTATCCTACAGTTCTATAAACCATTGTCCAACAAATTCTACATCTCTTCAGTCCACACAGTCCAAAACAGTTTCTCAAGCTAAAAGAGATCCTCAACCAGGCACACAGAGGCGCCTTGTTACAGCCTCCGGTCCCCATTCTCCACATACTCAGCGAGGCTGTTGAGCGCTGTTTCCTCACTCTTTGACTGAATTACATTTTCACCTTTCCTAGAAGGCTTTTTAGTGGCCCGTGACAGCTTCCTCCTGAAGGTATCTCCAGCCAGGAAGTAAAGAATAGGATCCACACAGCTATTGAGGCTGGCCAGACCCCGCGTCACCTGGTAGGTGGCATAGACCCGGTTGTTAAACTCACACATGTCAGGGGTCTGGAAGTACAGCCTGGCCCTCATGTTGAGGTTCTTCATCACATGGAAAGGCAGGTAGGAGACGGCAAAGACTGCAAGTACTATGATAACTAGGTGAATAGATTTCTGCCGCAGGGGCGCATTGTTCATATCATTGCAGATTAATGCTTTGACAATCATACCATAGCAGCAAAATATGACAATAAATGGAATACAGAACCCAAACACCGTCAGAGTCATACTGTAGATAAAATACCCTGGTAACTCGTCCTCTGTGGTGGTGTCATAACAAATGGTCGAATTACGCTTTAAGCCAGTCCGGGAGTAATAAAGGATGGGGGAGATGCCTATTACAACCACCACCCACACCAATGCACTGGTAATAACTGCATTTTTCTTCTTCAGTCGACCCAGAGACTTGAGTGGGTGCACCACTCCGGTGTACCTGTGAACACTGATGCAGGTCAGAAACAGAATGCTCCCGTAAAGATTCACGTGGAATATAAAACGCTGCAGTCGACACAGAACATCCCCGAATATCCAGTCCGTTTTGTTGAAGTAGTAGAAGATGAGGAAAGGCAGAGAGAGGACGTAGCAGAAGTCAGCCAGAGCCAGGTTAAACATGTAGACAGAGATGCTGCTCCAGGGTCTCATATGGCACACAAACATCCAAATGGCCAAGCTGTTGCCCACCAGCCCAGTCATGAAAACCATGATGTAAACAGTGGGCAGGTAATAGAACTGGAAACCTGTCTTGGTGAGGGAACATCCTTTTGTGTGGTTGTGGAGATCTGTCACATTCATTAGAGAGGTCAAGTTCAAGTCTGTGGTCATGGTGTCAGGGGCAGAGGCAGTTCCTTTCACTGCATGAAAACAGAGGACACGTGAGTAAATACTTGAGCCTTCAGTATTTAAGCAGTCTTAACACAAAACAATAGGTTAGGTTAATTATATCAGATTAAAAAATCATCTCTTTTTTACATGCTGTAGGCTGGTTGCTTGGTTTCAACGCAAATGACGTTTGAATTCAAAAACCAGTTGTGCACAGACCTGACATTCAGGCGCTTAATGAATTCAGCAGAATTCCTACAGTCCAACAACCACTTGTGACTGACTACACAGAGCGACAGGGGGATGACAAACACATTACACCACTCACCGTTGAGACAGAGTTGTATTCCACATTCCTGTAGCCTTCACAGTGGGAAAGATTTTAGTCAACACGCGGACGGGGCGTCACAAGCTGTCATATATTCCTTCAGTCTCCTTACAGTAAGTGGAATTGATTAAAAGTTGCGATTTCCTTCGGGCTGGCGCTTCAAGGGGGAGAAGTCCGCCGTCGGTTCTTCACGCGGGGCGACGATTTCCCACAACGGCGGCGGTGGGACGCAACAGAGACAGCTGCAGACTCTGGCATGAAGAGCAGGAATTGCTAACAGGATCGGTAAAGCGAGAGGAGGCTCTTCGCGCGCGAGAGGGGAGGTGCGCACACACAAAACCACCACACAGCTTCCCGTCTCCAAACGCGCTTTCTGTTCCTCACTCCTCCTTCATCCAAAATGCGTGTACGAGCAGTTTAGAAATAAAGTAATAGGCCTGTAGATATTCACCTTTCTTTTCCTTTCAGACTCATTCAGATATACCCGTTATCAGTAGTAAAAAAAAAACAAAAAAAAACCAACTCACTTGTTTACAATTGGAATTATTTTTATATGACATCCCTGCTGCTAAGATATAAGCTACGCAGATCTGTACAAGATGATATTTAGTTTTTCTAAGGTTAGATTTACAGTGCAAAAAGGTGCATAAATAACATTACTGCATTTAAAGGGAAACTATAAGGCAACAAATCATAATGATTATTCAAAATGTTTTGGGGGTTATTATTGCTCGGTAGTAATAGAAGAAAAACATATTTAAGTGGGAAGTGGGCAGAGTACAGTGATTTATCATAGTTATGGCTTTGTCGTTGCAATTCTCATTTTGCATGTAATATTCCTCCACAATTACTGTCAAAGGTTAGACAGGACGGTATGTTTTGTATACATGAAGATTGGTGGTCATTTTGTGTCTCCTAAAAAGCTGAGACAGACAGCTGGATGTGTGCGACATTGCCAAGGACAAATCAGACAGTGGCAGAGACATAGAGAGGATGGTGGAGAATAGTGAAGGCTGTGCAACGACAGAGCCAAAGGTTAAGTTAATTTTGCTGTGATGCCAAACATCTTAAAAATGGTGGAAAATGTAGTGAGCCAAGATTCAAGCAATAATCTAATGGATGTTATTAATAAGACAGACAATAAATGTCTGCCATTAACTTGGAAGAAGATCCAAGGTAAGGTAAATTTTGGTGGCGTTTTCCAGTATGAAAATAAAACTCCTTCACAATCCACAATTCACAGAAAAAAGAAAAAAGAAAAGAAAAGAATAAGAAAAAGTCAGGATGCAACAAATCCATATAAAGAAGTTCTGAAAGTCGACAAAAAACAAATGGTGAAACTTTGTTTTTATCTTCTGATCTTCACTTTCCTAAAAATTTGCACTGAAACAACATATAATAATATCCTGCGAGGGTTACTCGCAAGAAAAACTGGGACAGCACTTTACGCTTTTAATTAATGACTACAGCTAATTAGCATACTTGTCTTTTAGCATCTGCTTCAAGGAAATTAAACTAGTGATAAGACAAAAGTGCTTTCCTGGTTCCTTCTTAAAAGCTCAAAAGATACATGCTTGATGAGCCCAATAATCTAAGTCTCTTCCAGTAAAAACAAACCCAGGGTGCAACATTGTGAATATTCTATAATAAGGAAAAAAGTACGAGAATGTGATTTTGATGTGAAATCAAATATATTAACTGAAAGCTGAAGCTATTCTCTAAATTCTCTGGAAGGTGAAATCAGGTCACAGCTTTGCAGCTAACATGAAGTTTAGTATTTAGCTACTGTACAGAGGCTGCTTCACCACAGAGTTGCTTATCAGTCATATATCAAAGTAACTTAGCTGTGACACTGTATCGTTTCCATGAACTTGACGCTTCCTTTCACACGAATACATACCAGATATGGTATTATTGCAATGGAAAACTATTACATTGAAAAAAAACTGTTAAAAAGTTCACTCAGAGTTTCTGTATTTGTGTGAGCATTAACATTAGAAAATGAGCAAAAAAAAGTTAAAATGGAAGAACATTTAAAGCAATTTGGCTGCAGTTATGTTTCTTCCATACTATTTGAACAAAATTTGTCACCACATAAACTGTTATAAAGACTTATTTAAGCATCTGTTTTGGAAATTTGTAGCATGGCAACTCTCTGTAGGTATATAATCAGTTCAAGATATGGTAGGATTCACATCTGTTAAGTATGCAGCGTTGGCAAAGACTCAGCCAAAACAGATTTCTGCAGGCATTTCGACAGAGCAAACTCTGTCTTAAAAAAATGCAAATTTAGATTGTATCTGCTTATTCTGTTCTCTCCAATGTATATCCATGCCAAATAGTTGTTTTATAAAACTAAAGTTAATGAAAATATGAAAAATCCAAGGTTCCGAGGCAGGATTAGCAAAGTTAGAAAAACACTGCACTTGCCATTACATTTTTTGCCAAGGACCCTATCCTATTTGGCTCTGACCTCCATTTTCTTCCCCAGAGGCTGACAGGGACAGAGACATATTGGGCACGGCTGGATGCTCACAGTAAGATTAATTTAAATGTAGAAGCCACCAACACTGGCAAGGTCAGTGCACCACAACCTGTCAGAGGAGCGGTTGTGGTAGGTTAAGGTTTTCACCACATTAGTAAAGTTTGTAAAATTTGTTGTGATCCACCCATTTGGCAAAGACCACAAATAATAAAGAGTTAGAGTTGCTACATGGAACAACTCTTTCTTTCTTTCTTTTTTTTAAATATATTACTAATTCAAGGTCAGGTAATTTATTTTTTCATTTAAAACTGCTGACGTGTTCTCTCAGTTATACTTTTATGTATTATATCTGTTTACTTCATACTGTTGCTGATATTTTGATTAAATATAGCTGCATGCACACATGGTGGACAGGCAAGCATATGAATGAGGTCATACAAAAGGTAAAGGTTGGCCCTGGATCCAGGCTGCAGCCGCCAATGAAAACAGGAGTCAAATCAACATTTAAGTCAGTAACACCTTCTGCAAATGATAATCGTGATAATTGTGGTGATGATCAGTGTTGGGTTCTAAAGTAATCGCGGTAATATAACACAGTAATTGCTCCTTTTTATATAGTTATAAATTACATTTTAGCATTTACCATCAGCCTGTATATGTAAAATGTTCTTCACAATTTTTCACGGTGAAAAAAACTACAAGACCACCAACACTGTATTTTTTTTACAATGAGAAAACAGTGCTGCACACTGAACATAATTTATGGATGAATCTAGCCTGACTTTCGCTTACTCTGCTCACACACATGGATTTCGGTGAGTCAGCTGTTCCCAGTCAGAGCCAATCCATGTCTCAGGGAGCACTGTGTCCCTGCACATGCTTCCAGGTGGGAAGTTAGATAAGGACAATGCTGAAATTACTTTCTGCAGCTTTCATGCCCTCACCTCCATGGATGACAGCCTTCGAAAATATCCAAATTTGTGTAAAAGTAAAATGAGAGCAGCAAGAAGTGTGACTGTAATGCGGACACTTTAAAACAGGTCATTGTTTGAGAGATGTAGTTGAAGCCAAAGCACATTCTTAACTTTGAAAAGCCCATTGGATCCTGTTGTTTCTCAGTGGATTTTAGTCCCAGTGCCAAAGATTTTTTACACTACTCCCCATATCCCTGATACAATCATAAAGTCAATTAGAAAGCACAGAAGGGGAATTTCTCTGTGTCTGACCTGTGTTCCTTTACATCCTGTTTCACTGGCTCCTCTCACAACCAGATTATTACAAGTTGCAATGGCTAACAGTATTTCCTGCTTATTTCATTTTCATTAACTGGAGGAACTGTGTCTCTGAAACAAGAAGTAATAAAGATCAGACTACAAGCCATATTAGCATAGTCAGACCAGCATGCATCTGTCTCAGAAGCAAAATCTAATTTGACAAACTGGCAGATGTGTGAGAAAATTATTTTCCACTTTCCTGTTAATTCCTTTAAACTGTATCTCCTGAGCTCCAGTCAGTGTACCCCAATTTAGCTCCTTTATTCTTCTTCTTCCTGTCTATCATTTTTTTTGGTTTTCTTTGACAGTCTCTTCCCCATTTTTTCTAATAAATTAAATTTTTTTTCTTCATCCAATTCCAGCCTCATCACACGCCTATAAGAAGACCAACGCACATATGATTGTGATGAGCATCTCAGCTGGTATTGATCTTTCTTATCTCCCCTCCAACAGACTGGGGTGGAAAATAATGAATTTTTCTTTTGCAATTATTTTGCATCACTCCTCCATTCTGCCTCTTTTTTCAGGCTCTTTTGTGTCTCGTGCTCTTTCTTTCATTCGTCCTTATTTTTTCAGAAGAACATGGCGTTTCTTACTTTTTCCTGTAGATGAGATGTGACTTGAGTTTAAATGAGATTAAACTAAAATAGATTTGCCAAAAAACTGTAACTAATGGCGGCCTGTGTTTTCTCATGCCTGTTCAGTGTTTCCAGCCTAAAAACACCCATTACTGATTGTCTTCTGTGAGGGGTCTGGGAAAGTAAAACTTTCTGCCACATTTCCAGTAACAGCATGTCTGATTGTCTGGTTTACTCTTTCCCGTGAGACTCTTGCTGTAATTATGCTGTGCCACACACCAGAAAACAAACTCGGTATCAAAAACAATGTGATCTCTGGCTCAATTTTTTTTTTTTTTTAAATGCTACCACTGTGTTTAAAGCAGTTATCAGTAGTGCTCATATTTTTTTTTTATCTTGTATATTTGAGATCATTTATTTTAGATTTTAAGTTGATGTTAGTTAGGGAATGTGTCGTTTGAAAGAAGGCTGAAATTAGCAGAATGACTAAACAAACTGCACAGGTCTAACTATGATGATATAAGTAATACATGTGAAACCCATGCTGGGTCTCAAATTGCACAATTCCATACTTACACTCCCTATTTTGAGTGCCTTAAGTGTGTTTGCACTAACAAGTATAGCTACACCCAGTATGTGTTAAGGTCATAACAGTTAAAAAGTGGAGTGTGGAACACTGTGCAACAAAACAATGCATCCTCCAGTACAAGGACAATACGTGTGTTATTGTTTGGTGTTTATGCATGTTAAGAAGACCACGCATAACATGAATTTGCATGGCCAGATGCTCAATAAGTTGTGTTACTATGGCCAATCAGTTTAGAAAATGGTTATATTTCATCAGTTTTCACATTGTAAGCAGGAAAGGAGCGGTTTATTCAAAACTACAGCTTCTATATAGAAATGTACAAGAACAGTGGAGCATTGAACAGCTAAAGAGCAAGATTTTTTCCTGAGTTTGTGAAGACTGGACATTTTCCAGGTGGTCGAAAACGCCACTCCAAATGAATGCTAATTTTCCTCTGTACATGCTGTTTGGCCCTATCAACTTAAAAGGTGATAATATGTGAATGATGTGTTTACTGGACATATTGTTACTTGTGAACATATCATTACAGTAGCCTTGAAAAGTTGTCAGCGACATTTGTAATTCATCTAAAGTACCACGCTCATCTGCTCATCTGCTACGACTGCCCAAGAGCAAGCATTCACACTGAATGGACCTTAAAAGAAAGGTCAGTTAAGTCAGGAGTGCTCTTTAGTTTTTAGTAAACCGCTTGGTTTTGTTCACACACACATCACACACATGCTCACATAAAGGTCAGCTGCTCCCTAGGGCTCCTCTGCCTGCAACTGTGATCAACAGGCTAAACCCTTTGACCAACCCTACATACAGCCTTCTCTGCTTCTTTAATCTCTCATCTCTCTCCATTTTCCTATCACTCTAAATGCTTTCGCATATCCACTGTCTGTCTAAATTAACCACTTGGCAATGTATCCATTTACATTTGGCCCACATTTAGCAACTGACTTTTTATAACCTGATCAATTCAGTTGAATGTCACACAGGCTTTCTATCAAGTAGAGAGAAGGTCAGTGTGTCTGTTCTGTCTAAATACCACAGTAACATAGTTCCTTGCCAGACCGACATTCTGCCAGGCCTTTTACAGTGGAGGCCTTTTATCAGTGTGGCTGATATTTGAGAATTTTTGTAAGTCAGCTGTGATGTGAATACAATTTCTTCTTCTTCTTTTGGCTGCTCCCTTTAGGGGTCACCACAGCAGATCATCTGCCTCCATCTCACCCTGTCACACCAACCCTTAGCATGTTCTCCTTCACTGCGTCCATGAATCTTCTGTGTTGTTTTCCACCTTCAACATCCTTTCTCCAATATATCCACTGTCCCTCCTCTTCACATGTCCAAACCATCTCAGCCTTGCCTCTCAAACTTTGTCTCCAAACTACGCAACTTGAACTTTTCCTCTGATATACTCATTTCCAATCCTGTCCATCCTGGTCACTCCCACTGAAAATCGTAGCATCTTCAACTCTGCCACCTCCAGCTTGGCCTCCTGTCTTTTTGTTTATCAGGGCTCCCATCTTAACAGGTCTCACTACCATCTTGTGAACCTTCCCTTTCACTCTTGCTGCTATCCTTCTGTCACAAATCACCCCTGACACTCATCCCCACCTGTTCCACCCTGCCTGCACTCTCTTCTTCACTTCTCTTGTGCACTGTCTGTTGTTTTGGATGGTTGACCCCAGGTATTTAAATTTATTCACCTTCATTGCCTCTACTCCTTGCATTTTCACCATTCCACTAGTCTCACTCTTATTCACACACATGTATTCTGTCTTGCTTCTACTGACTTTCATTCCTCTTGTCTCAAAAGCATACATCTAGGCTCTCACCTCACTGCTCCCTACGCTCACTACAGATCACAATGTCATCTGCAAACATTATAGTCCATCGAGACTCCTGCCTGACCTCATCTGTTAACCTGTCCATCACCACTGCAAACAAGAAGGGCCTCAGAGCCGATCCCTGATGTAATCCCACCCCCACCTTGAGCCAATCTGTCACTTCTACCACACACCTCACCACTGTCTCACTCTCCTCATACATGTCCTGCACCACCCTCACATACTTTTCTGCCACTCCTGACTTCCTACTTGATAAAGAAAAATAAGCTTAAGTCTGAGCTGATTAAAAGGTGAGGCAAAGGTTTTTGTGTAAAATGGCACTCATTACTCACAGCATGCTTCTTCCACTTAAATACATTCTTAAGTTTGTTTGATCTATGAGATCCAGTCAGAGACAGTTACACGGAAGCCTCAGTATCACGAACAAGCATGTAATTGCATGGACAACTGTATCTTAAATAAAACAATAGCAGGCAATATGTGGGTATAAAGAAAAATGCTTCCATGCAGGATAATTTAATCTGGTGAATGAATTAAAAAACACTTCAGCTAATCACAGTCTGGGGATTTTTCATACCAAGTACAGTTTTCATACCAAGGAAGCAAGGACATCTTATTAGAAGAATTTGTTTGGAAATTATGTTGCAGTACCAAACCCTATAATCAACAGCCTTAATATTAAAGAGCCAACCCGATTTAGAGAATTTTTTTTAATTTCAGTCTGTCTGAGCCTTTCTTCAAAGACAGTTTTTCTTACCTTGTTTATTTATTTATTTTTTTGTCATCAAGTCAGCAGTGAATAGTTAGAATCTGTAGATACATAAAACAAAGGAAGCAAAACATGATGACAAGGCGTTCAAAGCATTAAGATATACTATACCATCCAGCCTGCATCCCAGGCCACTGTGCCAGCCCATCAGCATCCTCTAAGAGATCCCAAAAAACACGAAAAAGAGTAAGAATGTTGAGTTTGTGATGTATCAAGCAAAATTACATGTGATATACTTCACACTATGATAAAGGTGACAAATACATTTTAAAAGTGGTGGGGTGATATGCTGCTTGCAGTGTGGCTGTGCTGTTGATCCCCATTTAAATCTGGTATTCTCCTTTTTCAAAAAGCATGTCGACATTTCAGTTGATGGTAAATGTGGTTTCCAGGAGATGAGAGTAAGTCATCTGGCAGTTAAGGAAGTAAATGCTTTAATGGAGTGGGCAGCTGGAGTAAATGGGATAAAGGCAAAAATGGTCATGGGGAGAAGTTTTGAAACAGCCTTATGGATGCATTAATGTCCTAGGTAGTGTGATGATTGGCCTGTGCACTCTGGCATTAAGAGTCATATAAGGATACATTATGACAAGCATGGTGTTATTTAAATGGACACTTAAACAATCTGCAGTGTCAGACTATGATTGGCATTAAGATAGGTAATGCCTGCCATTTATCAGTATCAGTATCAGCAAATTAATCAATACTATCATTTTTTTTCTTTTAAAGCAATATTAACTACATGCAAATAGCTCCCTAAAACAAGAAACTGAGCTTTCTAAGATCATAAACCTAAGTGAGCCCCAAAGCAGTTACTAATTATATTAATGCAAACTTGGCAGCCAGGAGAGAGAGCAGCAGTCTTATTAATTCACAACAAGAAACCAGAAGTGCACATTTTTGCATAAGCTTTTGAATATTTGCAAAATGACCCACATACAGGGATCCACATACAGGAAATCTCTTTTTCCCAGTTTAGTGTGGACATTATGAACTATTAATAAATGTACGTGTGGAACAAACTGAATATCTGTACACACATTTTTGTTACATTAAAAGATAATATGGTTGTTACTCAGTAAGCGTACATGTATTATAATGCCTCACAGTCCATATAGGGCCAGTTAAAGACTATGACCAGATGCTGCCAGAGTGACATGACAACTGAATCAGGGGACAGCTTACTAGACACATTAACTTTATACACATATCAGTCTGGGTAATCCTTAACCAGCTAAATATACTCTGTGCTGCCAATTAAATGACAACTAGTTAAACTAGGTGAAACCAACAAGACCTTTAGGGCATGAAAGAAAACATTATCCAATCATTAACAACAATTTACAGGACAAAACACATTTTTAAAATCAATTTGCAAAGGTGAAGCTCTAAAAACAGACAGAAACAAGGCTCATAAGCCGATATATGAGAGGAGTTGGGTCAAATGACCAAACACGTCCAAAGTGAAGAGTTTAAAGTGTCAGTTGTAGAGGGGTGGATGGAGAGGCTAGCAGTAAGGGTGATAAATGGAGAGTTTTCTGTTATTCAGTAATTTGTTGCCCCAATGGCTGGAAACAAGGAAACCGAGATGCTTCAAGCAAAGTGGGAATGAAAGAGGCTAATGTTGCATTAGTGTAAAGCTTCTTGTGTGGCAATATAGTGGAGCTAATGCTGACTCACATAGACTAAGGAGCTTAATAAAATATACAGGATGTACATTACCATGTTTACAGGAGAACCCCTATCGATCTGCACTATGCCAATATCTATGACTGTGGTAGGCTAAGCAGAAAAGAGTCAAAAATGTGTTCATATTTCTGTGTGTGCATTTGTGTTACTTTGTAAGTGTTTTGAGTAAATATCCTCTTTTGTCTGAAGGAAGAAAGATGGAAAGCCATCTGAATTTATGGTGCCTAAAAGGGAACCTGTTGCACTCATTTCCAGCTCCATGTTTTTATTCTTAGACTGTTCGGTCACTTTAAAGCCAGCCTCCCTTCAAGCCAACTTTCTTCCAATTGGCTGAAGTGGGAAATGAAAAGTAATGCAGCTAGTAAAATGCACTTCTCTTATCTCTAAGTGACAGTGAAAAACAGCTTAGCTAAAGTGTAAATATACCATTGTCTTCACTGAAACTGCAGTTTTGAGTCTTTTGGGCCACTTATCAATGCAGGACAATGCATTCGCTTATCTGAAAATCCAGCTTCTTACTGGGCTCTGATGTAAGAGTGGTGTAAACAAGTAAACACAGTGATCTTTGGCTGTTGTTCACTATTGCCTTTTGGGTTTTGCTTTGTCTGTGAGGAAGGCCAAACTAATGTAACATTCTTACACAATTGAAAAAGCTTTTTTTTGGAAGACATCCTTGTTGCTTTCGAATGAAGTACTCCTATGCAGAGCTAAGCCTGAGCTTTTGGCTCACAGCTATCGCACATACAGTGAAGCTGTAGAAGCTCTGATCCACACAGCTGGAATAACACCAGATCATGAAAGATGGCAGTGACAAATGGAGGGAAGAGCGAAAAGAGAAGAGAAAATGCCTGTCAAACTTTTCCCATTAATGGACCAAACTGGTGTAAAATCACTGGACATTCGGAGTGTTCAGTAAATGAGGTTATGGATTTTTATAAGCAACTTGGACAGGTGAAAAATACCAAATTTATTATCTTTGAGACACAAAGCATCAAATGTAAGAAGTAATTCACTTCTTAGAGTAGGAACCTGCTGTACGGTGTGTAAACCAGCATGTCTAAACATGCTAAGTTGTGTTACCACATAATCAGCAATAACAATAAAAGCAAGGGAAAGGAAGACAGAGTGAGCAAAGGAAAAATGAGAAGGTAAAAATGGAAAGGGCATGATGCAACAAGTTTACATGCTTAGTCACTCACCTGCTGTGTCTCTCTCACACACTTGCCTTTAGCCGTGCATGAAATTTAATGTCATTTACTCCACTAATGTTTTTTTTTTAAAAAAGGGATTAACCACATTCCAGCTCTCTGTTGGCTTCATTATAGAAATTGCATGTTTTACATGAAACCACAAGGCAGCTTGCCAATTGCCAAGTCTTGAGTCAGTGCCTCACAAATAATGGGAAATATTACTATGCACTATATGTAAGTTTTACAGGAGCAGCGTGCTATCAGTATTCGACAGGAGAGGTAGGGAGATGGATGAATCATGGGAGGGAAGAAGGGACAACACATAGAGAGAAGAGAGATGTGACAGCGGGAAGCATTAGCACAGAGAAAGGGACCAAAGGGTGAGTGAATATAAGAGAGGAGGAGGACAAGAGGGGGATAGCCAGAATATAGAGCACCAAACAGAGAGGGAAACTGACAGCTATGAGAAGAGAAAGGAAGCAGCAGCGTGTTACATCTGGAGAGAAGGGAGCGCCAAGAAGTGAAACAATTCATCCTTTCTTATTATTGGAGGCAATGAAAGGACAGGAAGGCAGCAAGGCACCATGGGAGTTCTGAAGCATATAATTGGAGATGAAGAGAAGCAGGCCAAGAGGCAGGTTCAAATTGAGCAGCCCTGAAGAAAATAATTTGAGGCTGTGAATGGATAACTTTTTTAACCATATCTAACTATTGCAGTGTGAAACAGGAACTTTGAAGTTTGACTTCAAAGGTTAGAAAAAAACATTTTAAAATCCCATTGAAATCACAAACAGGTAAAGGGCTGACCTTCACACATAGCTGTATGGGATGATGATGTCAGAGACTGGAAGGCATTAGATGACAGAGTGGCTGGATATTGTGGATGTGGAAGAAAGCAATTTATTATCATGTACAAGGATATTCAGCGGTGTTGGGAAGTTTGTCATTTGACAGCATACTTGCAGATGAAGTCATGATTTAAACCTGCTATACAGTTTGTACAGCAGGTTCAGTCATTCAGTCACTTACTCGGCTCTATGAAGCCCTTACTAATTTAGTGTGAATAGCTCAACTTCCTGCCTTATATTTTTGGATAATCGTGCCTTTGATTCCTCCTCCTTCTCATATTCTTCAGTCTTTTCCCCTCCAACTTTTCACACACATTAAACCAAAGGACAGTTATGCTACATTTTTCACTTCACATTAGATAGCCGTATGGTCTGGTGAGCACCACTTTTCCGTGCCTAATAAGGCAACAGAAAGGATTACAAAAGAAAGTCAGTACAACTTCAAACACTTCTTCATTTCATCCACTGGCCCTGGTCATTTTTTGCTAAGTGTTAATACTAGATCTGCAAATATACAGATTAGTGTCAGTATACAAACCTTACAAACCAAGAGTGGCTCAGATAAAAATAGACTGCCCCAAGCAGCTGTTTATTCTGGTGTGTCTCTGTCACTGTGCCATTAAAAATTATTCACACACAGGTTCCTAAGAAAGTGCACGCCTCAGGTTTGGCTGTCTATGTGAATACACTCAAGTTCAAGGTTGCATCAAGGAGCACAGTGGTGGGTTGGGCAGAGGAACAGGAAATAGCAGAGAAAGAACAGAGAGATTACACAGACAGAAAGGCACTATTTTTCTTCACCCTAGTGACTTTTAAACATACTGACATAGTGTGCAAAGATTGTGCATAATGATTGTTTTGACCTGATCAGGCCTCATTTCAGTGGAAAAGGGACTCTGTTGTGTGAGGTCAAAGGAGAAAAAAAAAGAAACATATGTAAACACCAAAGGCTGTGAAACATGTTCTGTGATGGCTATCTTTTGTATACAATAAGCACTTCCTGTTTCCTGTGTGGTGCCAAATATAATTAGACACATTAGCGTATTCCATGCAAATTACGGGCAACTGCAGCAATTTGCTAGTGACCAAAGCAATCACAAGGATGTTTTTGATGCAGCACCCTTAGCAACATCATTCTCCAACCAGTTAGGGAATACACACTTTTCCCTAGTGACCTGTGGTTATCAGGGGTTGCCAACCAGTCTCTAGGTCTATGTGGCTAAGGCCTTAGGGAACCAGCTGATCTTGCTCTGTTCAAATAATGCACTATAAACACCGCTGAAGCTCAGTTTAACACACTGAATCTCACTTGTTTCACCTGTACATTGTTTTAGATAGTTTTAGATATTACCAGCTGGCTGTTCCTTGTTTCTAGTCCCCAAAATTATATTGAATCAGTCTTCTCTTTGCACTCAAAGCAAGAAAGTAAATAGGTGTACTATGTCAAATCATTGCTTTTAGAATGTGAAGCCCAGCGTTTCAGAAAAGTGTCATCTACAGAACCAGGACTAGATAAATTCAATCGAAGCTGAAGAAAGAGAGTACATAATGCATGCATTAGAAATGAGATCCCAGTAAAAAATAAATAAATAAATAATTGAGAAAAAAATATGGGAAAAAGGGAGAGAACAAAAAGGCTGCATATATGTAGCGTATCAGATTCCTTACAACAAACTGCCTATATCAGCAACGGTCATTTCCTACTCTTCCTCAATCAGAGTGGATTAATTAAATCACCTGTCATTTAGGTGCCAACTGCCACTGTGCTGATAGCCTCAGTGAACAGGCTGCTTTATGAGCTAAACAACAATGAGACAGACGGACTAAATAAGGAAGACAGGATTAATAGCAGAGAAGTAGCTGTTGAGGAAACCCATTAATCAGAGTAACAGTTTAAGGGTAATACACATACACACACATAACATGAGCAGCATACTGATTTCCACTCTTTCTTTTTGGAAGTGCAAATTTATATTCAAAGCCTGTGAAAGGGTGATCCCCACCAACCTTCTCCACTCATTTCTGCCTTCACAGACTGGAGGGTGACACTGTGACAGAGTTGACTTTTATCCCTTTTTGGCCTCTCACTCATGACTCTTCATTTCATCCTCTAGGAGTCCACAGTCCTGTCACAAAGCTGAAGCTTGGCCGGCACCACTGCTATTATAACAGATTTTTTTTTTCTCTTGTTCTTCCTGTGGGTTTTGGTATCACAGTGGGATTTTTCTTTAGGCTTTGTCTCTCACAGTGCAATTCTTACTCTCTGTCAGGTCCTCCCAAATGTAGTTTCAGTTCCTCCCCAAATAGCACTGCAGCTCTACAAAGAGAAATGCCAGGCTAATTAACTCACAATAAGGGATATCATATAGTGTGCCAATACTACAGCGTGCCTTCTGTGACCTCCAGTCTCTGTCATTTATTCCCGTCTTTGTGTGCTACACGTAATGCCGAGGGACATCCTGTCGCCAAGTGAATAGTGGCTGTTCATCTTTGGGTACAGCTGTGCCCTCACTACCCTCTTTGTATGACCCATATTCAGTCAACAAAATGCTCTGCCAGTTGTTATGTACCCCCTTCTTCTGACATTACACCGCCCTGCATCATATTTCCTGTATGAAATCTAACACTTGTTCTTTACTAATGTTCGGCTGCTGATTTCAAAAATAATATCCATTTTGCTCTATCACATTTTTTCACAAGTGGCAATTGTAACCAAGATCCAGATGTTTTTTGCTATATCTGTGGATGCTTCACTACATCCAAATAGTGACAAAACATAAAAGATTTTGTGAAAAAGACATACTTTGCTTATTTTGTTATGAAATTGGGCAACCAAGACAAGCCATGCACCTCATTCAGTTTGCATGTGTGGAAAACCTCCGAGCATGGACTAAGGGAAAGAGAGAGAGCTTGGGTTTTGGCATTCCAATGGTATGGAGGGAGCCACAGAATCACTTTGATGACTGCTACTTCTCTTTAGTCAATATTTCTGGATACAGTTCCAAAACTAAATCATCTATCAGTTCCCCTAACCTGCCATCACCAATGACACCTGTACCACATTCAGATGAAATACCACCTCCCATTTTTACTGGCTTAGTTGATGAGAGAGAAGAGTCTGATGATGTTTTGTCTCTAGATGCACAGCATTCTAGTGATGAGGACTTTGAAGATCCATCTTCTAGTAGCTCATCTATCCCCCAGTTATTCACTCAGCCAGAGTTAAATGACTTAGTACGAGATTTGGATCTGCCAAAGGAAGCGGCTGAGCTGCTTGGGTCTATGCTCAGTGAGAATAACCTCCTGGCTCCGGGAACCAAATTTTCTTTTTATTGGCATCATGTGAAGGATCATATTCCATTCTTTGAAATGGATGATGACTTTGTCTATTGTGTTGATGTTGAAGGTCTTTTGGGTGCAATGGATTGTGAGTACGATGCA